>CM057165.1:4903193-4945693 GCA_029962745.1 Echinometra lucunter
TTTCATTATTCATCACTGTTATTATTATCATTATTATTAAAACTATTTTATCATGTTATCATTATCATCAATATAACTTTTATGATGATTATCATTATTATCATTATTATTATCATTATTGTCATCATCATTGCTACTACTACTACTACTACTACTACTACTACTACTACTACTACTACTACTACCGGTATTACTCCTATCATTACTCTCATTTTTAGTACTATTATCATTATTACTATAATCATCATTATGATCAAATCACCGAGGTGATTAACATATCACCTCTCTCACAGTGTCATACATTCCTTACCTGTTCGGTCACAATTACACGGCTCGCATCGATCCCTAGGTGATGCTCTGAAGTAATTGTCACGGCAACGCTCACAGCTAACGCCAGCTGTATCATCGCGACATTCAATGCAGTGGCCACCGGATCCTGTTCGGTTGAAAAGCTCTTCATCAAAGAAACAGCGGTCAGCGCGGGAGTTGCAGTTACATCCTTTAAAAAAAAGGCATAAAAATGTAGAAATCAATCCACTGACTACAAGAACTAGATCAAATCAAATCAAATCAAAATTAAAACTTTGGTACAAAACTGGTAGGGATCAAAAATTCAACAGTCAACTGGTCAATACTGCACCGAAAATTTGTGATGAATTGATTCATTTTATTGTGGGTACCTATTAGACAGAAATTATATAAAGGCAGAAAAAAAAAGTAATTTTTAAAGTTGAAGTTGAGAACATTTTCAAATCGTAAAGCTCCGACTAAACCTGAACATCTCTGAAGTAAACATACCAATAAAATTCTATCTAAAGAAAGATATATATAGCTGCATATAGCAGCAATGGAAATACCCACATGAAAGTCGACTTGAGGTCTGGCTACCTCAAGTCGACAAGGGAACTTAGAAAATTTCACGAGCAAATACAGGCTGCAAAATTTTCTACGTTCTGTTGTTGATTTGAGGTCTGCTGACTTCAAGTCAACTTTCATGTGGGTATTTCCATTGCTGCATATAATATATACATACAGGTATGTATATTTTTTTTAAAAATCTGCTCTTCTCACCCACTCTCTCTTTTCCTCTCTATCAAGAAATATGCATGTACATTGCATCACAAAACAATTAAAATCACTGAAAGAATGTTAAAATTTACATATTTCAAATAACAATATAAAGAGTCCCTCCATCATGTTATGTGTGCATCCATCAATGTACAATTATACATACGAGCAAACTAAAAGTTGTTTGTTTTTTGTGGGGGGGGGGGGTCAAAAATAACCTGCACCGGTACACAAACAATGAACGAGTTACAGTGTATCTGTATCATCATAAAAATTCAAAATACACTGCTTTTCTTCGCACTCTAAAGTACAATGAAAAAAAGGATCCATGCAATCAAATTCCATCAAGCAAAATTATGGTTTTCAACTAACACTATAACTAACACTATCATTATTCATTTCATACCAAAATCTTGACTAGAATAGACTAGTCCTACTTTCTAGAAAAAAGTGCAGTGCTCTGTTTGAAAACAAGCCTGAGCAAAAAATGAGTGTATTTGAAGCATCACGCAATAGCTTTAACAGATTAAACAGGATGAAACTGGGTCCATAATAGACGTACTTGTCCACTTGTAGGCGTAGGGGTTCCAGCACCAGTATGCCTCAGCGGTACGTGCGCTCCACACCAGAATATTAAAGAGCATCAAGAGACGATAAACAGCATTGCTCAATTCCATTTTGGAGTACGCTTCAATAGAGCTTAAAGAAAACAATCCTCATGAAGTTCTATCTTGTCTATTTCACAAGTGAAAAAAACCCACGAAATTCTATTTCTATCCTAAATGATAAATCCAGAGAATTCTGTCACCAAATCAAGGAATCATGAAGAGTATGGACTCTTGGGTCCTGTAAGAGAGATAGGTCACACAATTCATTTGCGCAGATGATTATTCAATTGGGTCTCATCGACCAGATGGATGCGTAACCTTTACCATGTTCAGCTAATGATGGTCATGGAAGCATTTCAATCTGTTTTCATGCTGACTTCATCCCAAAAGGTGCGTTCACATGCAGCCAGGAAATTGTTTCTATGAAACTAATTGTTCACTATGATTCATATACTTTTAAAAATGGATTTATATTCAATGTATTCATTAAGTTCAACAACTGAAATCTTCAAATGCCAAACTACAAAAATAGTAAAAAGACAAACTAGATCAACTCATGAGATGCATATATCCCTTGAAGTTCTGCTCAGGAAAGTCCTTGAAAAAGATAAGCATATATATTATACAAAAGAGCTACTCAATTTAAAAGGAAAAAAAAGGCATTCTGCTCATTCAAGTCTGACACTGATATTAGTAGAAATGTGAATGTAACTCTGAATGTTAAAAAAAATGAGTAGAAAATGTTTTGTCTCAAAGAGTATCCATTAAGAAGTTACAATATATTCAACAAACAGGCACTATGGGCCTACACAAGAGACTACTTTTGCAGAGTACACAGATTAGTTTTCCAGATTCAACTCAAGATATGGTACACACAAGGTACAAAGAAACACTAAGACTCTCCTGCAAAGTGAACACCTCCTTTTTCCTCCCATAAATCAAAATATGAACATGTCCCTGCATGTGAACACCTCCTTCCATCATAACCCCATCATATATCAGAAATGACAATGAAACCTTTTGAGTCACCTTCGACAGTTCATTACAACCAATTAGTGTCTGCCTTAGTCCAGTAACACAGTAGGGAAGGGTGTTGGCCACTATCTGCAACTTATTGTTTCTCTGTCACACAGGCTCTTGAAAGTACTTCATCCTATTTTTATGTGACACACATGTACTAGAGGGGCAGCACTTGCTTAAGACAAAGTTATGGGATGTTCAGATATGAGGCAACATTGTGGTGCCACAAAATCCTCGCAACATTTTGGTGTACAAGCCAATGGGGTATGAGGGAACAAAAACACGTCGCCAAGGCAGGACACATTTATTTTGCTGCCTGGCTGCAAAAAAGAAAGCGCACCAATCAAAGTCCTAAAAAGTTCTCGCAAAATATATTGTCATGAGATTGTATGCACAAGTTTTGACAAGGTTCTCTTTTATTTGAGAGTTGATGCATTAATGCGCTTTAAACATAAGTGGTGCCACAATGTCATGCCATATCTCAACAATAAACATTTTGTGGCACCACAATGTCGCCTCATATCTGAACACCCATTTATGATACTCTTGTTCAATGGTCATATAAAGTTTTCAGAGTAGGTTAACAAGTTCAGTCTGTCAGCTTCCAACATGCAGGGAAGTCAAAAAACAGAATTAAATTCAGATGGATCAATATTCTAACCCTTTTCAGCATCTAAACAAATGACAGACTCTCTGCAGGTTTACAGAAGTTTGAATCACTGAAAACAACGTATCTCAGGACAAAGGCTGAAAGTCAGGCCCCTCTTTCCTTCAGCATTACTTTTATCCTACAACAGAGAATATGGTCTGCTGAGAAGCATACAATAGTATCTCTCTAGTGCTACATTGATGATATCAGAAGTACTCTTTTGAGGAATTGTCCAAATTTCCCCTTTTTATTTACAGAAGATCAGAATGAGGTAATCAAATTACTGAAACTTGTCCAGAATATCAGAATGTGTAACACAGCTAAGTCTTTTCTTTACTCTGCTCATTTCCTACATTTAGAGGAAACAAGTCATCCTGTCATCTCCAAAGTACAACTGTATCTCAAAGAAAAATAAACTCACCACCTGACTGACAAAAAGGCATACATGTATTAACATGAGTTCGACACGAAGAGCTAAACATACCGTCGGCCGGCTGGCAGAGGGGCGCTTAACAACGCAAAAGAGTAAAATTGTCGCACCCATCTGTCAGCTGAGCAATGTATGCCTCTTGGCATCATGCTCTGGTTAAGGCCCTTCAACAAGCTGGACAATGAACTTTTGAAAAGAATTTTATATGAAATAATGACAATAACTAAATCACTAAAAACTTCTCTAAAGTTATTATATCATAGTAAAATATGAAGTTTTACTTCTTCAAATGTATCACTCTTCTATCTGTAAAAGCATCTCCCAGAATAATGAACATTTGAAACTCTTAGATCAGAAGTTATGAAAATAATCAAATCACTGAACACATCCCAAAGATATCACATAATAAACCTATCCTTGATATGAATTATCACTGTTACTAGATCCTCAAGAAAGGCTCTTCTATCTCTGACATATGCCACGAAATTACACCAAACATTCAGACAACTACTTTAAACACTACTCCAAGGTATCCTATGGTAACAAAAGAAAGCCAATTCACATACATCATCCCTTGCTCCAAGATCCTGGGGAAAAGCCCTTTTATCTCCCGTAGCATATCACAGACATTTAAACTTCTTAGAGAATCTTAAAGACATTACATCAAAAATCATAACGATTACATATTACTTCTCCAAATTATCACATAATGACAAAACAGAGTCTTGATCCTTCACAAGTGACAATCTTTTCTCTTAAATCTTAAGGAAAACTGGAAAGGCCCTTCCCTCTCCTGTAGCATACCACACACATTTGAACTTCTTAGAGAATCTCAAAGAAATAACATCAGAAACCATAACAATTACATAATACTTCTCCAAATTATAACATAAAGATAAAAAAAGAGAATCTGGATCCTTCACAAGCACTAGCCAATTCTCCTAGATCCTGGGGAAAATCCTTCTATCTCTTGTAGCATCACACAGACATTGGAATTTCTTAAGAGAATCTTTAAAGAAACATAAATCAGATATCATAACTATTACACAACACTTCTCCAAATTATCACATCACTACAAAAGAGAGTCTGGATCCTTCATAAGCACCAGCCAATTCTCCTAAACCCCAAGGACATGCCCTTCCAACTCTTGAGGTATCTCACAGAAAGTTGAACTTCTCACAGAATCATAGAGAATTTACGTCAGAATTCATTACAATTATCAAATCAACTATTCCAAAGATATCTTTGTAAGACCACAAAAGAAGTTGGGTTCTTCACAAGCTTCATCCTCATCTCTTAATCCATAGAACCACTTGGTATATTCAAAACATCTCCAACAAAAAATCCAAGAACTCAAATCGATGGAAACATCACCACAGCCAATCAAAGAAAGATAACAATACTCCTTCTCACAGCTTTATCACAAAATGTGTGGAATTCCTAGAAAACAGAACAAAATTACAGAGTTCCAATTTGCTGGTATTATCCTCCACCAGTCCTACAGACATGACTCTAATTGACTCTACCAAGCTAGACCATCTTCCTCCTAGAAGCTGCCAACTAAGAGTGGTAGATGGGGGCTGCGATGCACTCCAAACCCAGCTACAATATCAATCTTCATACATAATGGGTGGAGCATTTCAGTACCCCTCTCACTCCTAGAGGTTTGTTTGTGATCAGTACATAGCATATGGGTTAACCAGGACACGGCATGGTGGGGCTTAAACACCAGCTCTGACTGACATCTGGCCAAAGTGAAACTCCAAACTGCCAATCCTGATTTCGGCAGCCGCAGCATTTCCTCAAAGCTCCCCTTTCATATTTTCTATGCTCTTGATAATACCACCCGAATTACCAAGCAGCTGGTCCACACTTTGAAAACTTCAGTTCAATCATCTCCAAGATTTTCCCTTTTCTTTGATTTTTCACCAGGAAATAGTATCAATTTCCACCACATTAGAGACGAGATGGATTTGTGAGAGGAATACTTCATAACAAGTTTAGCTTTGTGTTGACTCCAAGGAATTTAAATGTGTGAGACAAGACACAACGTTTTTTACAGAGTCAGACTTCATTCACACTAAAGCTAACATACATAACAAAAGAACGTATTGATTCACGTTTTGATGACTTACGGTAAAGCAAATGTCAATTGACCATACTGTATGCAGTCATACTTGACATTGAAAAAAAAACTGACATTGCAAAAAGAAATTGAGAGGTGTAAAATGTAAGGCAAAATTTTTTCTAAAAAGAAAAGAGATTGGTTATTTTCAGCACAAACTGTTTTCTGTTGATAGTAACGTCACCTTATAGGCGTGAAGTGTGGGCACATAATTATGAATGCATCAACAAAAAACCATTGAGAATTCTGTGTAAAGTGTGTACATTTAAAAAGGTGTATGACATGAATAAGCCTAGAAGTAAAGCAATTTAGAAGATACTACATGCATTTAACATGTGGAATGGGTCAGTTATGGGGGTTTATCAAAAAAAACTTAGAATGTAAGAGTTAAAATCCTTTGAAATATTGAATCTTTTAAAAAAAGGGGAAAATTCAATGTCGTTTTCATTAGAGCTAATGTATATCAACTCCATGTATATTGTGGTACAAAAAGAGTAAAATGCTTGATATTACATTTACATCACAAAATAACTTGAAGGAAGTAGATATTACCATTATCCATCATTCCATTACCTGCATGATGCAAATTGCACTAATCACAGTTATCAAAGCCAAGAGGAATTTGTGCTATACTGACACATACAATTAAGGCTTGTTCGAATATGAAAAGGGACCCACCCCCCACACGCAACCCCCAGTGTTTTTTTTCTTTTAGCCATCACATACGACGCAGTATTTATATACATTTTAAAATGTGTCAAGGCTCAAATAAAAGAGAGTTTTGCCAAAAGGTGTGCAGAAAAATTCATGACATCATATTCTGTGCAAAATTTTGAAGAATTTGATTGGACCACAGCTTTGTGCCGGCAGGAGGCAAAAATTTGCCTCGGCCTTTATTATTATTATTATTTTTTTGCCGCCTCATATCCCGTTCACTTACAAAAAAGGGAGGTTGCTCATCATGGGTAAAAAGTATCTGCTTGCAAGATACCAAAAGCTATAAATATAGGTATGTGTAGGTCTGAACTACTGTAACAGTTTGAAATTCTCACTGGGGAAGAAATCAAAACTAATCTTCACACTCAATTTAAATCAAATCTGTCATCCTATAAATAAAAACACAAAAAGGTTTCAGAAGTTCCTTCAGATTTAAACTGAAGACTGGGACAGGAGTCTAGTTTTCAAACATACCTCTCCAAAGAAGCCATTGATGAAAAATGCTTCTTGATTTCTAGTAAGATATTCTAGAATTTTGTTCAGAAACAATGTGAATCACTGCTGCAGAAATACAGATCAAAACATTTCTTTATAAAATGCAGAAAATTACTCTGAACTACATGCACTTGTGCATTTGTCAAACAGATGGAAAACAAAAGCTTTATTCAATAATCTAAACTTACATGTACAAAAAAAAGAAAATTTTGCTCAAACCTCATTAATACAAATACAGATAGACATTGTTTTTAATGATTCGGAGAAGAAATTCCAAATATTCAATTAACGTCTTCCATTTACTCACAGACAGTGCTAAAAGAAAAGGCACCAGAACAGTGTAGGCCAACTGTAATTGTTTGTTCTTCCTGTTCCCTGCAGTAACTTCTCCTACTCTCTTAAAAAAGTGAGCAAATTCACTTTGTTAGGGGGGAATTTCAGAAGAGAGTGCACTTAGAATGAATTAAGAGTGAATTAAGAGTAAAAATTGTGATATTCACGCTCTGAGGGGTGACCTCAGCGATTGCTCAAGGATTTTGAGTGATCACCGAGGTCACCCCTAAAGAGTGAATAAAGAGTGAATATCACAATTTTTACTCTTAATTCACTCTCAATTCACTATGAATGCACTCTCTTCTGAAATTCACCCCTAACAGAGTGAATGCACTCACTCTTTCTTTAAAAGAGAGTAGTATCAGTTTTGCAATTCCCACCTTTAATACCTATATAAAGTCATAAGTCATTGTGAAAGAAATTCAAAGAATAAATGAGCAAAAAATGTGGAAATTGTATAGCTTGTGCAATTAGCGCAGTGGTGGGTGTCAGGGTCACGTCTAATTATGACCCAATTCACAGCTGGACTTTCAAACTTGAACGGAACTTTGGAGCTTGAGAGCTGAGATTTAAGTGTAATGGAACCTTTGCTATACATGTAAGTAAGATTGTATGAGAGCAGAGAAGAATATGTTGATTAAAGTTTAAAAGAATATGGGCATATAATATGTTTGGAATGTATATTTGAGAACATAAATGCAAGAAGTGAATCACAAATCGGTGTAATGGGGACAATTCTCTGTTCTGTACTCTCAAATATCATAAATTTCCATAGATCTTACTTAACTACTGTTGATGTTTTCACTTATAAAATACATGTATAGCTTGCAAGGGAATTTTTTTTCTACCCATAAGTGAAATTTCAAACATACATGTTCATGTTTTGTATTCTGCTTACCAAAAGTGTTTGGGTATCACAAAGACGATGCTAATAATTCCAATTTCAGCTTCCAAAAGGGAGGGTCACTTTAAAGATGTGTCTCTGGACTGCATGTGAACCACAAAGTTTGGGATGCGAATCCCTGCACAGCACTAATATTAGTCTTCTGGCAAGACATTAATCTCCACTTGCCGCACTTGACCCGGGAGTAGTATTTATTCCTTGAATGCACTAAGACCTACAGGTTGGTGGAGCTGAATCAGGATACTGATACTATTCAAAGTCCTCTGAGATGTTAGATCATAATAGATGTGCTACACAAGAACGGAATATTATTATTGTCGTCATTATTCTTACCATTACCATTATCACTATCATTATTATCATCATCATTATCATTACTATCATTACAGTCATTATTTTTATCCTTATCCTTATCATCATCATTATCATTATCATCACTGTCATTAAATAAAAATGTACATATATTATTGTCCATAACAAGCAATTTACCTGTAATACTGATAATAATAATCAAATGAATTTCCCATGTTTAATTCTTTTATCCCTCTTCTCCCTCTGAAAGAGGGAGGAAGGTGGGAAGTTGGAGTATACTCCTTTTTGATGTATTTGAAATATATCTTATTCTATTCAATAATATTGTATATATTCCCATTACTCTACAAAGTATATGTCTAAATCTCATAAAGCAGAAATGTGAGAAACTTGTATGAAAATAAACAGAGACTGTTTTACAACTTGAGCTTAGAGCGCTTTTGACCCATCCTCTTTTCCCATGACCTATCGCATCTGGCTGAAATTCCCACAAAATGTGTGACCACTACCCACCCTCAAGTCCAGAAAGTGAAAGAGCAAGAGAGAGAGAGAAAGAGAAAGAGAGAAAGAAAGAGAGGAAAATAGTTGAAGAGAGGGAGAGAAAGGGAGATGGTGGGAGAGACAGCAAGATAGAGAGAAAAAGGAAAGAAAGAATTGGAGAGAAAAAAAGATATACAATAAATGTACAGGATAAGATGAAAATAGAAAGTAAAAAATATTGGCATGGAAGGGAAAGAGGATATAGGAGAGAATAGAAACTGAATAGATAGGTAGAGCTGAGGCAGGGAGGAGATGGGGGGGGGGGATAAAAGAAAATGGGTGTGAGTATCAAAGATGAAGACAGTGACAGAGAGAAAGGAAAAGAGGTCTTGAGCATATAGAGGTTAGAAGGAAAAGACAAAATTTGAATATGAATTTAAAAAGTGAAAGGGATATTCTGAGGCCAGATTTCTCAAAATGAGGTTCATCTTAACCCATGGTATAAGTTATTGTTTAAAACCTCTGGAAGTAGACTGAAACAGGCTCATTACTGCCCAGTGCCCACCCACTAAAAAAAGGAAATGCACATGGTATGCTTTACATATGTTCAAACCATGGGTTATTGATAAATCTCTTTTGCCGTATCAGGACAACTCCCCTGGGAGGAGTTGTCATCCGGGGAGAGCTGCACTTGGGGGAGCTGTCCTCCAGAGGAGCTGTGCTCCAGGGGGAGTTGTCAGGTGGGAATCGTATCGGGGGGGGGGGGGGGGGGGGAGGGGGGAGAGTTGTCCTAGAACCCTCTTTTGCAAATTAGGACCAAAAGGGGCAAGGAACACTTTTAGAAGCCAGTTACAAGTTTACTGAATTTCTACAGAATAGTGATTATTTGGAAATTTCTTTTAAGATTCATTGTCTATAGGATACACGGGCATCTCCTTTCAGATATACTTTTTCAATGAAAGTACAAGAGCCGAAAACTAACTTAAAGTTATGAAAAAAACTATAAATGCCAGTCCTGGGGAGCATTTCATGAAGAGTCCTGTCAGTGATTTTCACTGACTAATTTGCTCTCAGCCAATCAGATGCAAGGATTTTCAGTAGCTTATAACAGTTGTCAGTGAAAATCACCGACAAAACTCTTCATGAAACGCTCCCCAGGTCTCCATCTAAACTCACATGTATCTTCTTTGGAGTCCAGAGCAAAAATCTTGGAGGTTGTTTAAATCAAACCAATGCTATGAACAATTTTCAAATTTAGACATTCTTTTGGGGGAGAAGGGGTCTAACATAAAAGTAGGAGGATTTGTGAACACCAGTCCCGTTACTGTCGAACCCTGCATTTCTCAATGAAGAGGGCAGCATTTCAGATCAATTCCAACCCACATCCAGTGCTGTACTTCTCATGTCCAATGGAAAATTGGCATCAATTGTGGCAATGGTCACAAGAGGGCAGTCTAATAGATATGGAAAATCTCCAGTTTGACTTGGACCGTTGTAATGGTGAACGGCTACTTTTATGGAACTGAAAAAAACTCAGCATAAAAAAATTGTTACTTTCAGTGGTGATCATGGTTCTCACCAGTACATAACACCCATGGTTCCAATACCATGCGTAAAGGGTTTCAGACAAGGAAGAACCATGTGGGAAATTGCTGCACCATGCGTGGCAACAAGGGTAAAAAAATATTGGAGTATATATTCCTAAAAATAATGATAAATGTCACAGATTGTTTTGCTCTTTGGCAATGTATTTTAACTTTCATGCCATTAGTAGACAACTCCTGCTTACCAAGAAGTATTTTTCATCCTTTTACTATAGCATATACTGCCGCCACACCTAACTTAAGGTGTTATTCCGTAAAACTTCTGAAACTTCCACGCTTTGCGCAGGGTGGGAACCGTGTGTGGATTTTTTTCTAGTGAGAACCCTGGTGGTGATACTGAACATTTAAACTTTGTTGAAGCCTTGAAGGTCTCTCAATCATTTCTGCACTGCAAGAAAGGTCTAGTCATTATGAAGATTCCTCATGATTACTAACTTCCAAAAAATATTTTACTAAGTACAAAAGCTTTGAGAAAATGTTTGATGACATAGAAATGAAGCCCTCAACAAACCAAAAACTCTCCATGATGTTTTCAAGTGGTCCATATTCATATCTTGCGTCAGACTCACCTTGTGCTAAACACGTTATCCCATAAATCAATTTGAGTGCCCTGGCCTTCCCCTAGGTATGTGCAGTTTTATAAAAGATGCTTTTTATTGCAGGTTTGATGACTCAAAATGAAATATGTGTCAATTCAATAACTTTTAAAGGATTGGTTTAAAGAGCTAGCAATTACTTGTAAACCAATAGAGAATGCATCTTCCAACAAAATGATGCATGGTTTGAAATGAATGGTTTCCAATTAGCTTGAGTCCTCTGGCATTTCCTTAGGTAGTTTTAAAGAAGGTTCTTCATCACTAGCTTGAGTTAGCTCAAGCTTGAGTAAAAGGCTGATAAGAACATCTTCAAAAGTTTATCCAAAGTCCCCATTCTCCATATGCTGCCAAAGCATGCGATGCTGGCGTGAAATAATTTTAATTCCAGTGTGATTAATACCTGGAATGGCAAATATGATTTTCAAAAATATATGCTGATGTGCACAAAAAGATGGCATCAGTTTTAGTCTCCGGTTTACACAAGGATCATGACAGAAGTCTGCACGCACCTTTTACATGCATGAACTATCTAAAACCATGCCAAAACAACTTGGGAAAGTAGCTTTAATAAGCTACATACGTAAATGTTTCTGGTGAAATAACAGACAAACAGCATCTGCCATGCTAATTACAGGGACATCAGGCCTCGTAACGCAGAGCTGAGTTTTTACTATTAATTACATATACATACATGTAAGTAGCGATCAATGCAATTAATTGCAAACTTTATTGTATGGTAAGTCACAAAGCTTTGTATTGCAGGACCCAGATAAACTTCCCCTGATCAGAATCAAGTCTATTTGGGGCAAATGAAAACAGATCTAGAAACCACCAAAGTCAAGTGCTCCTGGCATATGGGGGACATGTGTGACCCTTCTACTCCTATTCTCTACCAAGCAGCAGATACCACAAAAATGCTCCAGGATGCTTTCATAGTCAAGCCTCGCTCTTAACCTTAAGTGATTCAAGAGAAGAAACATGGATTAAAGAGGGCCACCACACAGCACGATAATATTGTAATACCTGCAATTCATATACTTGTATCAAAATGGACCTGTACCTACACTTAAATATGCCCATCCTAATTTATCATCTGAATGGAAACAAAAAGATACTATTCATTCCTCATGTAATTGTCTCTGATAATGATGAAATCACTCAAGCCTAAATATGATTATCCAATTACATTCTTATAAAAAGATGTGTCTACATTTTGCCTCCATTATTGTTTTCTCGTTTTCTTTTTAAATCTGTAGCTTTCTAAAGCAATTCTGATGGCATAAAAATTGGTGATCTGGCATTAAAAACTGCAATGACATCTGGGGGGCGTTTTATAAAGCTGTTGGTAAAGTTACAAATGACTTTACTAACAACTTGAATATTAAGAGCCAAATGGGATGCCTAAAATTTTTTCTGTCATTTAAACAAAGTGTGACTGCATTTCCCGTAATCTCAATTAAATTGTGGGAAAAAATATACTTAGCAATACAAATGTTTGTAAACAACAGTAATGTCCATCTACATCTGCATATTTCGCCTTTAGATGATGTGATTTATAATGGTTGAGAATCCTATTTGGCTTGCCATTTTCAGGTATTTAAAGGCAAAGTCCACCCCAGAAGTTTCACTGTTTCAATGAAAGGAGTTAAATTTGAACAGCATTTTAAAAAAGAAATAAGCAAAATCGGTCAAAGAATAAGAAAATTACACTCATTTACATTTTCTAGTAAATTACTCTTGGCTCTGCAAATTGGCAACACTGATGACATCATATGCGAGCAGCTCTCCATTCACTTTGTACACGAAATTTCACATTTTCTCAGTTTTCTTGGAAGTTAGACATTTTCTAACCCCCATAGTCAATGTATGTTCAGAAGAATTGCTTTTTACATTTACTTTGACTATGGGTTGAGAATATATGATGTCATCAGTGTTGCCAATTTGCAGAGCCGAGAGCAATTTACTAGAAAATGTAAAGGAGTGTAATTTTCTTATTCTTTGACCGATTTTGCTCATTTCTTTCTTAAAATGCTGTTCAAATTCATCTCCTTTTATTGAAACAGTGAAACTTCTGGGGTGGACTTTCCCTTTAAACTTTTTAAATGTCATTTGTAACATTATGAACAGCTTTATGAAACACTGCTGCAGGTTTTTCATAAAATACCAGGGAAACTGGACCAACACTTTGTAGATTCAGGGCCTACCATTTACGAAAAGTCGTGTAACCCGACAATGAATGAGATCATGCGATGGTTCGAAGAAAGCATAAACTCAGACAATTTCACCAGACCAGACCAGATGTTGAACTATAATCAAATTCATACTACAGACTTGCATGATGCTCTAACAGGTCATCCTCTTTTCCATGAACATGCCTCGATATTACATTCTTGTTTAGACTGCTAGCAGACAACCATGGAGAACATCCATCAGATCACATCATGCGCCATTATCATCATGAGTAGAAACGTTCATCCTTACGCACTCAACATTATTATCAGGCCATCTATATGCTTCAAATAATGCCCTAAATTACGCCAATTTAGTGTGCCTCGCCAACAGCCGTAGCAGCAACCATGGAGAACAACCATGGAGAACATACATGTACATGCAAACATCAAGTTCCATTATAATCACGCTCAAGCATGAACGTTTCATCATCCTTACTCATGCAGAGTCATAATCACGCTTAACATATACTTCTAACAATTCCCTAAATTATGTAAATTTAATATTAGAGATGAATTGATGAAGTTACAGTGTACTTACTCATGCACTCATTTGCACTCTCAGCGGTGGCTCTCCTCCACTTCCTGTCATTGAAGAGAGGGAGACATTCGCCGCAGTCTGGCCCTGCTGTGTTGTGTTCGCACTTGCACACAAGACGGTTGTAAGGATCGTTGGGTGCTTCCACGCACTGGCTGGCGTGACCATTACATTTACACCTGAAAACATGAAATAATAATAATAATGTTAACAATGAATTTTGATTTCTTTAGCCTGTAATAATTAACACTTAATTTTCTATGACCTTTACATTAAAAAAATGAATGCTTACATTTAGAGGACAAATACATTAACACTACTAAAAATGCAAACTGACATACATCTAAACAGGAAATTCAAAAGAAATGTGCACAGAAGCGTAAAATGTTGACCGGTAGAACAATGAGCCCAAGATAACTACTAATATTAATATTGATACTTATATAGTGCTGATATATATATATATCTGCCAGATACTAATCCTCATGGCGTTCAACATATTACACTATAGCCAGAGTCTATGGAAAATGGGAATTACACTGAAATCAAAGCATGCTCAACAAGATATGTTTGCACATATGAGCTGCCATAACAGTATTTTATCAAGACCTGAAATATATTAATACTGAATAGCATCATTCTTGAAAATCTAGTCCCACTAATAACTTTTCCTCATATTCCAGCTAAGATCAAACCAGATCTACTGAAAATTTAATAACTAAATTCATTTTTATAAAAAAATAGGAAGAGACAAAACTGGAAAGCATCCTTAAATAATAAATTGCAAGATATGATTTACACAGTAATCCTAATAGATCTGAAAGTTCACTTGGTTATGTCAGTATTTAAAAAAGTGCATTAAGAGTGGGTTGACCATTGTAAACATTATGTGAGCTATGATTCATTGGACAAATCAACCACTGAGAGCTAGAAGGACGTTACTAATGCCTTTTTGCTCAGATCTAATGTCCTTCTTGCACTTGGATGATATGATTCAGGTCTGGTTTAATCAAGCACAGGATGTCTTTTATTAAACTATGACATGATCTGCTGAGATATCACTGTCAGGAGGTAAATTTATCAGGGAGATCTAACCGAGATATTCCGTTACAATGGAGGCACCTGTGTGTGTCTGCTACCATCTGTTGCTGTATGCATAAAGTTATGTACGATGTATTTTGCAATGACACCAATACAAAAAAGCTGAACAGTTTCCGACTTAAATCCTGAAATAATCATGAAAAGACATATCCTTTCATGGGAATACATTTCATGAGATATTATTTTCAAATCATGGAATAAAAGAAAGAAATAAAAGCTACCATAGAACATTCACATATATTTTCATTGCTCTTAGCTTTCAAAAATGTCATAATTATTTCATTCTTTGGGCAATTTTCTCAAGCTTGTTTTCTTCTACATGTATATCAATGATGATCTGAAGACAGGAAATTTCTCTTTTAAACCCTGAGTGGCATACCACTTCCGTAAAACTTTCAATTCAATATGGTTCATATAATAGCATATGATTAAGACATACATGAACATTTGTTTCCCCATTATACTTTACTTATTTCCATGTTTTGCAAAAAATATTCATTCTGTTTTGGTTTTTGTCCTGTATTATTTCTGTTTTGTTTTACATCTAGCTACTAGCCTAAATACTCTTACTGATTGTCCTTTTTGTTTGGACATTAGAACAGCACCTTTAAGCAAAACAAATATGCCTTGATATTTGGCCCACATGTTAATCAGACCTTGATTTCACTCATTCACACATACTCCTTTTATTGCGTAGAGAACGATGTTGACATTGCTATGCGTAAAAGGTATGAAGTCACTAGTGTGAACTAGACCATTAGGTGGCAAGGTAAATGTTTACACAAGCTATTGTAGTTGTGCACATCAGCCTTTTACAAGAAAAGTCACAGAGGTACATATATAGCCTGCAAGCAGAAGGTCCAGACTAAGGTATATTCCATAGCATTGTATGACCGAATCAGGAATATGAAGTGACATTAGCGTGTGATTTTACTTTTGATATTTTATTCTGAACAAGCTCTAGTAGTGTTTTTGGCTTAGCACTAACAAAATCTTAAAAACGATTGGTAGCAGAAAAGATTGAATAGCTTGTACTAGCCACGCAGATCCTCACTTCACAGAGTCTGCCAAAAAGTGAGCAGTAGACTACCACTCAATTTACATTCTTGTGTATAGCTGTTGCTAGAAATGGTGTCAAATTCAGGTTTGGTTCATTAAAAATATATCTTAGCCTACAGAACATGAGAAAATAGTCTCCACTATATGCACTGATGTGTTGTACAAAACTATAAACCTAGGGAGCACTGAGAGCCTAGGTTGGGAGTTCCCCAAGACTTTTTTTTAGTGGGGGACTTCTTTAAATATGAAACAAAAACAAAAAAATCACAACACTATTACAGCTTTTTAAGAAATGCACTACATGACGTTTTTTTTTAAATTTCTGATCTGAAATCAGTGATATTTTTTCCACAGATTACAAATCACAAGAAATTCCAGTGAACTGAAATTGACGCACGACAACTAGATCAAATTGGTCGCATAGCAGATCTTAAGTTAGATCCATTCCAATCCACTGGATCTTCTCACAATGCTTGTCTTGTTAGGATGACCTACTTCATGGGACAGAATCCATCAGTTTCACTAGCGATGGGATACCAGGCTATCTCATTTCCTCAATAATGTTGACTTTATCTCAAAAAATTTTCAATTTCCATTCCACCGGTATCTCATTCATACTGGAAGCATGACTGAGTTGAGACAGGATTCAAGGGCTTGCATTTGTTTTCTCAGAGCCACAGAGTAGTTTAAAGGCTATGTACAGTCTTTGTAGGCCCTCAAAAACTATTTGTCAGATTTCTTTGCACTTTAGCTAGTCAGTAGCAAAATAGAAGCAAAACTAAGATGCTGTGAAATTTTTTGTTGAATATCAAACAAATAAAAGGCGACATATTCATCTCTGGTTAGCATCGTAAAGTCACACAGTGCCTACATATATGTAAAACCAATGACAGTTCTCTTTTTTCTTATGCAAGGCAGACAATGTGAAAGTACATTTAATGTTTCAAGCAAATTTTCTTTTTCCTACCAAAGTACATAAGCCATACAGAGAAGGCTGAATATTGGCTGAATATTATTGACAGTGAAAAAATATTTTTGAGCTTCCTTATCCATTTTCTGTTGATCGGAAGATCATTATAGAAACATTCCTTGAAAATGACTTCTCCTAAAGGTCCCTCATAATCACAATACAATGAGAAACAGGCAAAACATTTGAACATATTTTCACGCTTCTAGCAAGTGTAGTCCCATGTACAATGCTGTGTGCAGTGCATAATGGCTTTCGACAAGACTGAATCAGTTTCTAATCATTTTGATAATTCCACATATGGTATACAACGATTCTTTACGATGCTACTTAACCAATCTTTCCCAAGTGTATTAAGAGTCTCTTTCATGATTTAGTCATGTAATAACCAGAACTTGATTTCAAAACTAGTATATTTTGACATGGATGTGTAATAATGTCAACTGTTCATCATTTTGGCTCTAGATATAAGAAAAACAAATCATTAATAGCAAAAAAAAAAAATCAAAAATTTTACCTTCCACCAATTGAGAAATCTGTGATGGCATAGAAATAGGACCGTAAAACGTTTGGTACTCTGAAAACCTCATCTCCAAAAGTGTTTAATCTTGTCAGCATAACCAGAATATCTGTAGCAGTAACCCAGTCCTGTGAACAACAAAAGAATGATAAATATGACAGAGGTTAGCACATTCCTTGACAAAATAATGGATAAAATGGCATTCATATTGAGTAAGATGGTGTTGCTGGGCTCGATACTATGTCCGGGAAACATGGGCCCCCATATTTAGGTCCAGATTGAACAATTTTAACAAAGGGCAATACATTCAGAGCCTTACATTTCAAACAAGTTTATGTGGAATCCTGATGTAGCTTTTGATGGAAAAAATTACTTCATTTATGACTGAGGTACATATCTTTGACTATGAGCATGAATAGCAAAGGTGTTTATTCAACCTAAACTAAAACTTTTAAAGTCTACATGTACATCTGACAATAATAACAAACCTATTGTGGCCATGCCAACAAAAGAATGATAAATATGACAGAGGTTAGCACATTCCTTGACAAAATAATGGATAAAATGGCATTCATATTGAGTAAGATGGTGTTGCTGGGCTCGATACTATGTCCGGGAAACATGGGCCCCCATATTTAGGTCCAGATTGAACAATTTTAACAAAGGGCAATACATTCAGAGCCTTACATTTCAAACAAGTTTGTGTGGAATCCTGATGTAGCTTTTGATGGAAAAAATTACTTCATTTATGACTGAGGTACATATCTTTGACTATGAGCATGAATAGCAAAGGTGTTTATTCAACCTAAACTAAAACTTTTAAAGTCTACATGTACATCTGACAATAATAACAAACCTATTGTGGCCATGCCTTGCAACAGATGCCAATGAACCAGCCATATATAAAACTGCACTTTGACCTTTGACCTCTCATCAAAAACATCAACGGAATAGGGTGTGGAGTGGTAATGAATTACGAGAGTTTATTTCCTGTGACCTGATTGGACCACATGCGGTGCACAAAGTCAGTAAAAACCATACGAAACTGACTTTATGCGCAGTTGCTACGGTTACGAACTTGCCTTGTCTCAGATCGTAAATTTGTTTTTTTCTCTCTGCACTCTCTGTAGGCTGCAGTCTACACCGACTTTTCAGTGCACTGGAGTTGTATTCAAGCTTTTTGTGAATGAGCATGGTTCTTGCCAGTACATAACACCCATGGTTCCAATACCATGCATAAAAGGTTTCAGACAAGGAAGAACCATGTGTGAAATTTCTGCACCATGCGTGGCAACAAGGGTAAAAAAAATATTGGAGTATATATTCCTAACAATAATGATAAATGTCACAGATTGGTTTGCTTTTGGGCAATGTAATTTTACTTTTATGCCATTAGTAAACAACTCCTGCTTACCAAGAAGTATTTTTCATCCTTTTACTATAGCATATACTGCCGCCACACCTAACTTTAGGTAAGTAAAACTTCCAAAACTTCCGCGCTTTGCGCAGAGTGGGAACCGTGTGTGGATTTTTTTCTAGTGAGAACCCTGTGAATGAGATGACTAGTTTAAGCATGCCTTTAACAGTCAAATCTTAAAGATAAACATGAGTTTGGGGGTCATACAACTGCAATTGTGAAAGAAACCTTTTTCAAGCAAATGGGAATGGTACACTGTAGATTAGTTGTAAATGTATAACAGGTTTCTAGTTTGAGATTTGGGATCAAATTGGTAAGAAATTGACTCACTTTTCCCCCAAAAGACACATGCACTGCATACAGAACTGAATATTTGGGGCAACACACAAGTCTAGCATGAATGTTTGGATTAAACACTTCAGCCATTTTTGTCTTATTTCAAATATGAGAGAATTTCACAGAGAAATCCTTCCAAGTGAATCTTTCCAATATATTCTTCCAGATTAACACATAAACATGTAAAGGATGAGAACCCTCCAATTTTCTTTTACCTCTTCAAGAACTCAAGCTCCCCTTTGAGAGAAAAATGGGTGATTTCAAGTACGGTGTTGGAGGCTGGTGTTTGTGTTTGCGACTCAAGTACCCATTTCTAATTTCTAGAAATCGAGTTCCCTCAATAAACACACCCCATCTCTCTCCCCTCTCTGTGTCCATCCTTTTGTCCTTTTCTGACACACAAACCTCTACAAGTTGTAAAAGTGCATCCATGGGCATCAATCTCCAAGTTCAGAGGTCAAACCACACAAACCTCATGGCAGATGAAGAGCTAAATCCCGTCCGTTGACAGATGACATCAAAACAGGAGATGAGCATGTAACCAGTCCCCCTACCTGTCTCGACCTCTCAGCTGCTAACTCCTAACTGGCCTGCATGACAGTTTTTACCCCCTGTTTAGGCTAAACTCATTGTATCCCTATACAAAACACTAGAAAGTACAGCTAATTCAATTTTCACAGTCTGACCATCGTATCAAGAGACATTGTATAATGAAACGTTGTTTAGGAAAACTCATGTGAGCATAATTTTTTTTTAAAATCAACAAAGAATCAGCATTCCCCTGTAGTCTGAACCCTCCTGTTCATAAAGCCACAGTGGAACACCACACTGACGCTGATACAGTTATTAGGTTTCGGGTCTAGAGTTTCAAAACATATAATTTAAACGCATTCAGAGATCTAAAAGTTTGGAAAGTACAGAGGTTTTATCCTCTAAACTCTTCCATTCTGTAACTTCCCTGGTCAAAAAGAGCAAGGAATGTCACACTGAACTTACCTGCAAAATGGGGCTATTATCAAAATTCCTGGCACTTGGTCTATTTTCCAATGTACTGAAGGCAATGTTTCCTCCCGTCAGAGGTGAGATGTCGCTGAACTCGCTGGTACAGAGTGCCTTTCTCTCATCTTCATAGCTGACGTACTCACTGTCTGGCAGGTTGTACGTAGATCTACAGGAACCACTGTAATACTGGTACGGTATCCAAGGACACTCCTGACACGTACGCTTGTAGATGGCGAAACTCTCCGGCCGCGGCGAATAAAATTTCAGCCTAATGTACGTAATCTCAAAGGATTTACCTGGAAAGATAAAAGAAAATAAGAATGATTGAATATCGTTAACATTAAGCCCAATAAGTGATCCTCAAATTGAAAGAAAATTTTATCATATTTCTTCTAGACTATAGATAAAAGCTACACATACATTCAAATATACATGTGGTCTACTGGATCATTGTAGGTTAAGTAGATTTGTTTTCCCATTAAAATATTGTGTCATCCTTTGAAAATTACCATTTTTCATCAATTATTCATTGAAATGAAGCTGTGTAATGTAATTATGGAAACTACATCATACTGGAGGAAATCGTTAATGAGTGAATCACCTGTAAGGCTGTTATGCAACATGTTAGACAGCCACTACTGAGAAATCAACATATAACATTCTTCCAAAAAATCCTTTTGACTTTTATAAACCACCAAGCTTTATCTTTAAAGACAGTTTTCTGGTAGATTGTGAAGCCACACTCTGTGAAATTCATTACTGATATTATTATTATTATTATTATTACTTATTATTTACACTGCGCTTTTCCCATAAGGCCCAAAGCGCTTACAATAAATCAAACAGTAAACATATACTGGTAATCAAATGTATATTAAAGTATTTATGATTCTGGAATATTAATAAATTCAGGAAAGGTTCTTGAAAATATCAAGTTTCTGGTTTAATACAGGGGCCTACATGTATCTCTTCATCAAAAAGCCCGGGAGTAGACCTCGGAACACAGGGGTCAGAGTTTGATGGTATCGTAGCACAAGAGAAATTGGGTGTGAAGATACAGAGATACACTAAGTATGAGGTCAAAATATGGCATAGGGACCTTTCTGATGATCTACAAGTCCAACAATGAAGGTCACCTATAAATGGCTTGACTGTGTTCACAATTCAGACTGCAAATGTGAAAATGGCAACAAATCATCCACTTTCCTGAGTTTCCTCTCTTTTTCTTTCTGATTTCAGTTGGAACCCCTGTCATAAAAAAGGCACCCACTCACTGACGATACAGTGTGAATGTATAAGGAGAGACACAACTTGGGTCTGATCAATAATATCATGAAGACATCACTCCTTTTCACTAAGCACATCCAGGTATCAGTCCTTTCTGACAAGATAGCGTGAGAGACAAGATGGTTACAAGTTTACAGCCCCCTGTCATAAAGAAGGCACCCGCTCATTTGTGATACAGTGTGAATGTGTAAGGAGAGACACAACTTGAGTCTCTCCCTGCTATCACAGTATTGTCAGGTATTTCTCCATGGCCCACCCAGCCTGACCTCACATGACCTCAGCAACTAAGGAGGTCAGCTACACAAGAAGAATGATAGTAGTACTACTAGCATTGCTTGGAATGGAAGAAGGAAATGATACAGATTTTCCATAAAATCATATCTACATGTAGAATTGGTGAGCGCTAGCTATTTTGTTTGATATGTTACTGCTTAATGCCTATATAGCATATTAAGGATTAAAATATTTCAATAACTGTAACGAGTTTACAACCCTAATACATGTACTAAAAGAGCTTGGATGTGACCAAATATGGAGTGCAAGGGAAGTAAATTCAAATATGAAATATTGTACGTGTACAATAAATATGGGACACAAAGTGACTTAATACTCTGAACTTTAAATCTAACAAAAAGTGTACTGATGTACAGTAGACCTAAAGTAGTCCGTAATGATTTTCGACTGCTTCCTTAGTGTACATACAGTAGGATGAGTCCTTTTAATGTAGTCCCTACATGCTGAAAGTTTGGCAAATTCTTGACACAGAAGGAGTGAGTCAAAGGACTTTCTTTTAATCCAGAGGTAAAGCTGTAGCGGTTTCTTTAATAATAGCAATTCCCAAGAAACGTGAGGGCATATGTTATGTGTAATTTCATTTCAAAATTTTTGTTTTGAAATTTGCATCCCCAGTGTGCCCTACTATGATGGAAAGATAAAAGGACCCCTCAAAAATTTCTGAAGAACTTCTAAAGTGAGAGGTACATTGTAGGCTTATACTATTCTGGACTCCACATGACCCACGTCAATCACAGAGTCAACGCAAGGGCACTTTCAGAGCCGTGGTCTCTTCTAAATAGGAATAAATAATGTAGGATTCCAGGCGATAAACGAATGTGACTTCAATGGGCCCAGTGCTGCATAGTTTTGATGCTACTCTCCACGGGTAGCCAGTTCCATATGAAGGTGAGCTATGTTGTCTCATGAACGGCTTGAGGCAGGAGGGTCGGTTGGCGGCTAATTCTAGGTCAGGGTATAATGGCGATTTGATGAGGAAGGTAAACATGGGTTGTTTGGGCTTTTGTTTGCCAGATAAGTGACCCATTTGACCTTTCACCTTTTATGAACCACTTCTAGAACAAACATACATGTACCAAAATCAATCATATGCCCTAAGTTCATGTGAAGACAAAGAAAACACTATATACCACAATTAATTTTTTTTTTTAAGATTTAAAATGGAAAAATGATTTCTATACAAAAGATGAGAAAATCTTGTTGGACACCCCCACCCTTTACTTTATAAAATAGTTTAGCAACATCCAAGAATGGGAAAAAAAATTAACCATGTTTGACTAAAATGCAAAGTACAGTTGTACATTATGTAAATTGAATTGCTCATCAATTTCCTTCCTGAAAGTTTAATACTACAGGTACAATGTCAGTCTAGATACGTGGGGGTGTCAAAACAGAAACCAAACATCCTAAGTTTACAAACAATTTCACTGAAAACAGCAAAAAAGGAAGATTCCCCGATCCAGTTTTCATGATTCACCTGTCAGATTCCTCCAGTCTGTGGCTTTTTTTCAAAACAAACCAAAACAAATTCAGTTTCAGTGGTTAGACTGATTTCAACAAGTTTTGTTTGATATTCATGTCTGATTGAAAGTTTGGTGTCTACTATTGATTTGCAAATTTACCACTTATATGAAATAATTAGCCTATTTGAAGGAGATTTTACTGCTTTTTATTGCTAAATTTATTCCTATGATGTTATTTTGCTGTTATTTTCTAATTGTTTATCTTATGTAATTGTCGCCTAATTTGTTTGTTTGTAATCATTGAAATCAATAAAACATATAATTTAAAAAAAAAAAAAAAGTTTGGTGTCTACTGTCTACAAAAGCCAGGCTGGAAACTACATCAGCAGACACAAACCCACTAAAGTGAGTTTCTTTTTTGGCCTCATTCATTAAAAGTGATCAAATTTATTTTTCATTACCAACCATAGTCAAACTCACTTCTCTAGGATAATGGAATAGTATGGGTGGAATTCTTCATTACTCATCAAATATGCACCTTAGGGGAGAAAAATCTGCTTGGTTTCTTAGATTTTTTTAAATGCCACAAAAGATATAAGTGAAATACAGTTTATTCTCTTTAACATCATTTACATGTGGGTCTTCAATTCTAAAAGAATTTGTTTTTCATGAAGCCTTAAATTCAATGTATGGCTATCAGTGATATCATAACATCATTTTCAGGGTTAGATATAAATTACCCAAACTTCAAATTTTGTTGGTGCAAAATAAAAGCAACTATGAATCGCCCTGCCGACTTAACACTTCCCATGCTCTTGTAACCAGAAGTGGTTACTAAAGATATCATATTTCAGACTACTACCACTTGAACATTTCCTGTGTTGAACTAGATCTTCCGACTTCAATTACCTACTCTTCATTCCTTCCCGTCTTGATCAGGTGGCTTAAAGGTAATGTCTCACAAATCTTAGAGATAATGTACAGTTCAAAAACTCTTCACCAGATATCTTTCCTTTTAGGGATAGGATATCTATCATTTCTAGTGTTCTACCAGAGGATCCTGCAATGCTCGTGAGAGAATGATCAGCGGAACGCGGCATACCGGTGGAACACGGTAGCACGATGATCGTCCAGACGAGGTGGAAAGTCCTAATGTATTTCTTGCGCATGGCCAAGATGTAAAAGGTACACACACTACATCGATTGTATACTCTGATGCAACCACCAATTAGTAAATAAGCTGTATAGCAAAATACTGAAGCTTTTTCCTTCTCAAGTAGAATATCAAACAAATGAAAGGCTAAAAATGTTTAGATCTTAGGACAGGGACTCTAGGACTCTACACATGACGACATGTACAAGAGTTCTATGTATGGCACGCAATAAAACGAAGAGATTATCAGACAGGGACTTTTTTTAGACAAAAGTGACTTGCTAATTTTTCATTGAGTACATATAACCACAGCTTACAACTTCTATGCACCATCCCAATTTTGAACTTTGCCTGTGTCACATTTTGCGAGACGTCTTCTGAACACCTGTTGATAGCCCAAGAGCCTTTTTTTGCCAGGCTTTGTTCAGAATAAATCCTGCCGTAATCCCGCAGAATATGGAAATAACAGGCAAGGTAATGCGGGCCAGATGACTAAACAACAGCACGAAGCTGAGCAGGAGACTTAATCATTGACTCAGCTTGTGCAAGGTCTCCCCTCAAAATGATAACACATACATCCCTGTTTAAAAGTACAGAAGATTTTCTAACAGATTGAGCTTACGTTCAAAATTTTAATTCATTCCAGTGAATGAAAAGAAATCACACTAAACTTGGGAAGGTATTAGCTATTCGAACAGACTGCCCCGCCCCTCCATTCAGATGGGAAAATTTGTATTCAAAATAATAACTTGGTATCTAGACTGTAATGAATAAATATTTCTTTTTCTTATGATACAATAATAGTGCAGGGCCTACAAATAAATATAACAAGATGAAGAGAGGTTGAGGCAGTGTTTCATACGAAAACCTTTGTAAACAATCAGGTTTGACTGTAACAGTTTGATTTCTTCAAGTAGTGCATTTCCCTAAAAAAAGCCCCTACATGTACCTGTATCTCACTAGGCTCCAACAGATCATGACTAGTTTGAGACACGACAATTGTGATAAAATACTAACATTTTAAGTTAAATTTTCATTTGGAGTCACACCGGATCGTATGTCTTAAGACCTCTCCATATCAATATCCATGAGCTCACAATTGTGATGGGCTTACAATATTCGTTGTCGGTACATGTAGCTTTAGCATATGAAATTAATACTTTGACTATTTTTGCGATACAATTCTGAATTTTGTATAATTGTTGTTTATGCCTTCATACTAGCTGTGAATAAGTTTATAAATGGCAGCAGCAGAACTTGATACACTCATTAGTATGCATGTAGTCCCATATGTATATTTATGTATATGTTCTGATATAATGGTCGACAATTAGTGAGGTCAAGTTTCCCCTGTAAAAACAGGTCTAATGATACCATAAAATGAATACTAGAGATGATGCTCATCTCACATTACATGCATTCATCCCTTCAATGAATTTGAAATCATTTTATTAAACAATTTCTCCCATAGAGTGTATGAAAAAGGATGGTAGAACTGAACACAATTAGAAGTAGGAGAGAGTTGGTTGGTAACAGTCTACAGACCACTCTTCATTACCTCAACTCCTAGGAATGTATGTCTACACATAATTGGTATCAAAGGCCAGCTCTGTATTGCTCAGGCTTGACATCATCACCACTCAAACTTGGTCTAACTCACAGACCAGGCCAGGCTAAGATGTCATCCTGACGTTCCGTCGGCCCTATGATCTGTTGCCCCACGTATACATGCATGTCCTGACTTCTTTTCTTCCTATTTTTCTGACACTTGCGTCTTCTGTTTAGTTGCCCCTATGTCTCACTGCCCTTCATGTATGTTCTGATGCCTCCATTTTTTTCTATATGATAAACCTTTAAGAGGTTCTGTGTAGGCCAATGCTTAAAGGCATTGGCTAACTTTGTGAGTAGCTGATTTAAAAAATTCTCAAACTAAGATGAAACATGTGTATGAGTACTTGTATTTGTACTCAAAAACCCTGAAACCAACCATAATTTGGAATGAAAAAGTGTAAGTTAGACGCAAACGGCGATTTTATTATCCTTCGTCTCACAAGACAATCACTAAGAGGACCACTTTGCTTGAATTTGAAAATGCCGTTATGTGCCTCCCTCCGCGTGATACGCCAATGCACACAATACAGTAAGGTGAGTCATACGCACTCCTTATGTCTATTCTGTGCAACCGACCCTCGTATATTTTTCAAACATTGGTTCACATTTTTGATATTTAAAAATACTTCCTGTGGATATTATACTTTGAAACTTTCAGACTGGTATTTTTACACTATAACCCTTATGTTTATCCCATTTTCAAGTAACAAAACAAGATTTTTTAAAATCATAACAATGTTAACCAATGTCTTTAAGAGGTTCTGTGTAGGCCAATGCTTAATCAGAAGTAACTTCTGTCATACATAGCAAGGAGCTTCCTTGGTCATAGTTACTTCACTTGCATGGTATCTGTGGTACTAAATACTAGTACAAGCAATCAAGAATACACCATATCCTCCTACAAAGTAAAAGCACTGATTTTGATGATGTATTTACTTTTTGAACATCAAACTTGATTGAAATCAAGACCAATTTGAGGTGAGGGTCTATGGAACCAATCAAGTATTATTATCAATTATTATCATTAGAAATACTACAATCTCACGAAGTACACACAGAATACAAACAATATCATCCTCAGCACCATCATCATCATATTCATCATCACTATCAACATCAACATCATCATCATCACCACCATAATCATCATCACCACCATCACCACCATAAGCATCATCATCATCATCACAGCATCTTGCTACCATGGCAACTGGTAACTGGCAACTACAATGGCGTTTCTACCAGACTGCCTTCTACAATGTATGAAACCAGAATTGTATCCCTGGTCTGAGGTACAAGCCTATAAGTCAAGGATTCCAGTCTTTGATTGATGGGAGGGAGAGGGAGTGTAATACCTCTCCCATGACATGTGTATAGTTTGTAAAGCTAATTCTGCAAGTCCACCCTAAACACTTCTTTGCAGAGACAGTTTAAAAGAAGAAAAAAAAATAGCAGTGGGTACTGGTCATAAAATTGGATTGTAAAAGAATCTTTATGAAGTTTTTCAAATGGTTGTTATGCTTTGAAATATAAAAAAACAAATATCATGCGCTGAATATTTTCGAATAACCACACATGAAATAATAACCATAAATTTGAAGAAAAAAAGAACAACTGCAAACAATGAAAAACAGTGGACATATTTCATATTCAAAATACACATGTATGCATAATGAGCACTTCATATGTAATCATGAGCAACATGGGCATTGCTTTTTATGATTTCATCCATGAGGTGACAAAAATTAAAATCTTATATCACATTTACCGGAACTCAATCTTCTCTTTAAATCTAAGACAGTAAATTCAAGATGAAGGGGTCAAGTTTAAAGTATTCAAACATATAAAGTCTGAGGTCAGTACACTGGACAGGTCAAAGGGGATTGTCAGTATATGTAGTTCAAACAGATCGGGATGGCTGTTAAGTGGGGGCCTACATAGGCCCACTCAACAGCCATCCAAAGCTAGATTGTAATAATGCTTGATAAATTTATCGAAAGCTATATCAGCAAGCATCATGGTTTTAAAGTTATCAATGCCACGCTAAATTTCATGCAAGCAATAACTTTTACTGATCGATTTTCCCTCATTTTTCTGCTTTTTTGGGGTGAATCTCCACTAGGGCTACATTCACACAAGACCTTCAAATGTGTAGAAATATGGTTAACTTCGCGTAAGTCGAATCTGTTGGGACCACAAAAAATAGTTTGATTTATGCAAATTCGACTTAGGAAATGTAAATAACACACGTTTTGTATAGTTTGGTCAAAAAATTTAATTGACTTTGGGACAGTTCAACTTATATGTGACTATGAGTTATGCAGGGTTAACTATATTTAAACAATATTCCTCCCAGACAACACATATATTCATAATGACCTCACAAGACACAAGTCCAAGCGTACATGTACAGTACTGAGAAGCCTGCCCACTGGCCATTCCCTACAAGGGATTACCACACTAATGACCCCTCACCCTGTCTGACAGGATGTGGTCTAAAGCTATTTCTTCTCTTACAGTTTTCTTTTCATTGATTTAATCTCTGCACAATGGTTACCACTCAGTGTACCACCAATCCATGTTTCTATAAGCTCCAATTAATGTCATACTGATCCTTTTATTGATAAAGCATTGGTGATTTTAGTAACCTGAAATTTCCACTTCATGGGCTCAGTATACCTACAAGTGCACATGCACATGTCGCAGTCGGTCTTACGAACCGGCGAATAGCCAAAATTGGGTCAAAAAATCAATTTTCATTTTTTTGCATATTTTGATAGTGTCAGAATCTATTGAGTGACAAAATTTCATTGCCTAATGTTGTTTATTTTTAGAGAAATCCTGATTTTTATATTTTTGGGTGACCGGCGAATAGCACTTGCCGGTCTTACGAACCGGCGAATAGCCCCTTTGCAATTGCTTTACACACATTATCCCTTGTCAGCTTTTAAAGTTTGTTGACCCACATACACGCATTCATACATGCGCGTAACCATATTTGGAAGGTGAACAGCGAATGGCACTGTTCTTACGAACCAGCGAATAGGCGGCAAATAAGGTATGTTCTGACCGTGCGTACAAGCCTTTCGTTCTTACGAACTGGCGAATAAGTGGCGAATAGCCTGCATTTCTGACCGGGTGTGCGATTTTTTCATTCTTACAAACCGGCGAATAGGTTTATAAGCTTATAATATGAGTTTTCTTTATACATGGTGCGTAATACAAAGATGATATCAAAATACAGTATGTAAACTCTTTTACTCTGCAAAATTGCTGGAAAGCAACGATTATAAGCATATAAATTCACTGCTCAAAAAGGTGCAAAACTTTAAACGCGTCTTTCTCTGAACTGTGTTTTTCTGCGAGGATGGGCTATTCGCCATTTCCTAAGACCGGCAATGATGTATGTAGTTCACAAGATGAAAACGCCACTGGCAAAACTGATTAAGAATGAGTTTCACAGCAAATCTTAAACTTTTCAAAGTCTTTATCTATCTGACATGGGCAGAACAAAAAAATACAGCGATAGTCATTTCATTTCACATCATGATCTCATCTCACTGGTACACATTGTGTAAAAACTTTAAGATATGTAACCAAGAAAAAAAATCTACATTCAAAGAGTTATGGCACGTTTACTTCAAAAGGTATTATTTAAGGAACATTTCTTAATCCTGTTCCACAACTGCCCTTGCGAAACAGAGAGAGTTCAGCGGAATAGGTTTAATATCATCTCATTACATGTTCAGGTTATTCAACCAATAATACATGGTGGGCCATGTCTTATCCCTCAGCTTAGAGCAATCCCTTCTTCAGAAGTTGTCAGGGGTGAACAAAAGGGACAGGAATAGACCCCACAAAAGGCCAGAGGGATCCCATTCAAATCCCCCTGAATGCCTTGAGCACGGACAAAAGGGGTGTGTAGTGGGTCTTGAAAGAAGGGGGTTATTCACAGGTTATGTCCAGTCACACCTATGTGCACGTAGTACATTTTGCAGTGAACAAACTCTTGTAAAGGTATTGTACTCTGTAGACAATTGTACTGCAGGGGATTTACATGGTAGACTTTGGCATGTATTACATGAGCTCTGGGTCTATTGATTGCTGCAGGAGAACCAGAAGGAATTAAGTTCTATGCAAACTGCAACAAAATGCATTAAACTGCAACAAAATGCATGAACCCATTCATGACAGAGGTCCACATTTTGTGGTTTGGCCTAATATCTTTTGATGCAAAGCCCTAAAAATTATACCAAATACATGAGCAGAAAGAGCAAAAAATTCTACACAAACTGGGCCCATTTTGGTTGTGTTAATATTCGTTGTTTGACGCTGAAAATTTTTTAAAGGAAAATAAGCATTAAAATCCTTAAATTGGCAATGTGATAGAAAGTTTAAAATCACCGTTTTCCCCTGCAAATTGGCAACTTTTTGACTTCTCATCATAATTTCCGTCAATCTATATTCATTTCAGATACATGACGTTTTATAAGAAAATGTAGCAATAAAATAAAAATGTTGGATTTGCCAATTTGAAGAATAAAAGCTGATCTAATTAGGCATTAAATAATTCCTGTCAGGAATGGGTTAAACTCCAAGGTATATGTATGTACCCGCTGCATTCAATACTGTAGTTAAAGGGTGATTCCACCCTAGAAGTTATGCTGTTTCAATAACAGGAGATAAATTTGAACAGCATTTTTAAAAAGAAATGAGCAAAATCGGTCAAAGAATAAGAAAATTACACTCATTTACATTTCCTAGTGAACTACTCTCGGCTCTGCAAATTGGCAACACTGGTGACATCATATGCGAGCAGGTCTCCATTCACTTTATACAGGAAATTTCACATTTTCTCAATTTTCTTGGAAGTTACAGATTTTCTAACCCCAATAATCAATGTATATTCAGAAGAATTGCTTTTTACATAATATACTTTGACTATGGGGTAAGAAAATGTGTAACTTCCAAGAAAATTGAGAAAATATGAAATTTCATGTACAAAGTGAATAGAGACCTGCTCATATATGATGTCATCAGTGTTGCCAATTTGCAGAGCCGAGAGTAATTTACTAGAAAATGTAAATTAGTGTAATTTTTCTTATTCTTTGACCGATTTTGCTCATTTCTTTTTTTAAATGCTACTCAAATTTATCTCCTTTATTGGAACAGTGAAACTTCTAGGGTGGACTTTCCCTTTAATGCCTTCTGGCAGTTAATGCCTTCATGTATAGTGTACATGCTGATGAACATTGAGTGCAGGGTTTATTGCCAATTTACAATGCAAAATGTTGCTATGACAACTGAACCAAACAGCATTGGACAAAATGACAATTCATCCCTGTTTTCACAAAGTGACGGATGAGCGCACAACTTTAAAAAAGTTAGTTTTGAGTAAATCGCTTTCAAAGTTTCAAACCTCAATCTCAACCTCTTTAATGTACGAAGAGTGAATAAATTTTATATCCTTGTATATATTCTGGACAATGTTCATTATTAATCATTTGCACATCGTCGCTGGGTGACAAGACCTTGTATCTCATTTTTTTGTGAAATTTACTTCTTTTCATAATCTTACAGCTAAGAACAATTAAAATGTATTTTCAAACCCTCACATGCCCATCTGCAAAGATTATGGCACTATTGATAAACAAAACTTGACTGCCTCCATAGGCTGTAATAATGCTAAGGAAGCCATGTTTATGGCTCTCCTGAACATTCAACATTTTTGAGATACAGGGTTTCGTCGCCCCAGCGACGACATTCTCTTTATTTTAGAAGAAAACAAGGTATAAACACTGCCGTCATTTCGTGAAAACACAAAATTCAAGGTCCCACTGTGATTTTGTTTTCACGAAGTGATGGATCTCAGCCGCACGCGTGGTAATCAAATGGGACTTGATGAGTGCGCATTTGGACATAATTGTGCGCGATCGCGTATTCAAATCAAAGAATTAATTTTTTTCACGATGTGACGGAACTCAGCCGCACACGTAAAACATGCGGGATGGTTGAAAGTCGTCACTTCGTGAAAACAGAAAATCCTTTTACTAGGTATTTTCTTGTTGATGCCATTGCCATAGTTACGTAATTAGACATTATTATGGTCTGAAACTCTGTGAGGTTCAAGATGTTAGTGAAAGATGCAAAAAAATCAAAATTGAAAAATTTTCAATTTTCCTCTTATCCGTCACTTCGTGAAAACAGGGTCGAATTAGCAATTTCAGGTACTGAATTTCAGTTAACAACATAAAATGAAGCCTGCATGTATCCTCTGTGCAATGCAGCGACTACTGGTACAGTATGGGTGCAAAATCACAGGCCTCAAAAGAACAATGCATTCTCTCCCCATCCTCTACCTGCATTTAATTTTTGTTACTGTACATAAAAAAGAACAAAAACCCATGAACCCATATCTTAAAAGAAAAAAAGCAAACATAACTCTCATGCTCCTGTGTGTATGTTATTGTAATTTAAAATCAAACTTAAATAAAGAAGTATAGAGATGGTAAGGAAGTCTCCAACAATGTCAATTCCAGATATTTTCCAGGTAGACATTCATTATATTTTTTCTGAATAAAAAACCAAGAATACAACCCCCAAAGAGGTTTGTGGTTATAGACCACATCCAACCGGTGACTAACAGATTCACACAATCCCAAAACTGAGTGACTATGGTGATCTCTGAAGAGAACCACAAATGTTGGCCCATACAAACATGGGGTTTTCCTAACCGCAAGACTCTACACAAAGCCCACTTTGACAACCTTCTTAGGGTGGAGAAGCCTCAATGCACTGGGATCTACCTTGATTCACTTGATAAACAAGAATTCATCAGAATGTGCACTAGGAACAGTGTATCCAGAGCGATGCAGAAATCTGTGTACAGTTACACCAGAATATTTCAATAATTATTCGTTAATTACCAAATTTAAAAATTCTAAGCATATAATATATTTGAAATAGAACTTGATATAGACTGCACAACATCTATAAACACACGACTATGAAACCTACACTTCAATTCTAATTACTAATGGTAGTACAGTCCCATCTTGTTCTACTTTTTCTCTTTCTGCGGGTGGGGCTGTACAAATGTATCTAAAAAATTCTCTTTTCTTTCAATCATCTTTTCAATCTTTTGAAATATCATGAAACACCAAACTTCCTACTTGTATGCTGCATCAACTTTGGTTTTGGTTGCCTACTGAAGTTGTGCCAAAAAGGCACTGGTACTTCTCAGATACCATCATTTCAACATGTGACTAAATTCACAAGTCACAATGCACAGCAACCTGCCACCAAACAACACTCGATACAAATCTATAAAAGGTAGTAATCAAAATTTTTCAGGAATACAGAAGGTACATGTATGTATGTAGGTCTGTAGCATTCAGTTTTGGTTCAGATAGCCCTGCAAGGCTACATGTAGCTCTCGTCGGTGTGTGGTTTTACAACTCGCATTCAGAGCTAGAGAATAGCGCAGGGATCCCATTCAAAACTTTGATCTTTTGTCTTCGTGTTCACCCCATTCAGGGCTGAGGGAAGATGACACTCAAATGTTGCCCTGATCACACAGGCATAGTACCGGTCATCTACAGCGTAGTTTGAAAATGCAAACCTTTTCTTCTATTTCTATTAAAAGATGCAAAGATAAGGCAAAAAAAAAAAAAACGACCGACCCTAGTAAAACCTGCCGACTTTTATTTTTTTATTCGAATTTGACCAAAAAAAAAGAAAGAAATGTTCCAACCGACCCTAATTTTCATTGTTTTGCCTACATTTTTTTTTTTTTGTACTGGCGAATTGCATGGTAGAACATCGTCCATATTTATTACTAAACATATCGTGAGCAGAGGACTCGAGTATCTGGCCAACCCTTAATCTCCATTTTACGTGTATCGTTCAAGTGCACGGTACAGCTCTGATATATGCCAGGAGTCCCCGCCACACGCACAACCTCAAAGCACAGTATGTGGTCCCAAAGTACATGGGATGCCTGAGTACCGCGGCAGCATGTTGGGTAAAAAAAAAATAACACAGACCGACCCACCCTATTTTTTTCTCTGTTACGTCAAACAAACATATTTTTTTTTTAGGCCTAAGCAGAAAGATATGACGAAGAAAGAAAGTAGTAAGGATGGTCTAAAGGAGGAGGATACTTGAGACAACAGTGGAAGTAGGGATTGTCATAAACTTATAGCGCAAGTGCGTAACTCATTGAGCTGCGAGAGCGATCAACACCGGCAGTGATTCTCTAAGAAACTTATACCTGGAAGTCATACGTACATTGCCTTCGAAAGCTTATATATATTCATTTCTATGATGTTACTATGACGTCAAATTTGAAGGTAATTGCGAGAGGCAAGAACTATCCTCTACCTCATTACACCTGGGCAGTTCCATGCATTACAGACATTATACTTTTGCAACTTCAAAAGGTCATTAAGATAAAACCACTTTTCTATTCGGAACTCATCTGATGGAATCATGCACAAAACACCCTTGATTATAAATAGTGAAAGTTTCAGTCCATTTCAGTACAGCATGTGGTAGTTATGGCATGTTATGTTTTGTTACGGACATCACATTTCTTGTCCAACAAATGTAATGTCCGTAACGAAAACATAACATGCAGTAACTACTACAGAATGTGCTGAAATGGACTGAAACTTTCACTGCTAATGATCAAGGATTTTTTTTTTGTGATTGCATCTTATCAGTCCCGCATAATAAAGTGGTGTTATCATCATGACCTCTTGAAGTTGCAAAAATCTTCCGAATGTAATGTCCGTAATGCTGGAACTGCCCACCTGCTTGTATGCTACAGGCATGCCCATATGACATGGCATAAAACAGTCTTGCTCTGCAGACTACGATGATATCACAATTTGAATAGGAATCCCCATCAAACTGACTAAAAAGCGAGGAATGGCATTCTTTCTGAGGTAGTTTTTTTCCTTCGATCATCCCTTTCTGTTATTCCATACAAAGAAAAACATCAAAGGGACATTATAAAGGCAAGTCAAACAAGGTGCCTGGGGTTGGGCAAGGAATCGTTTGAAGAGTTGAAGAATCTGTGTACAAATATTCTTTGCTGGACAAATTCCACTGCAGAAACGGCAGTTCAAGCAAAGCTATGATTGTCCCTGCACCATGCATCGGTACAATATATTACTCTCATGTGCATGGACAGATAATAATGTTGTAACCCGCAAGTGAAAACCCGAACCGTACCGTCCCGTATAATCCAATAATTTGCAAGCGGGACCCGCTGACCCGTCGGGTTTTAACCCGCAAGTCAATTTATCTTTGAAAAATGAAAATTATTTTTGCAATCCCCACACTATACAGGCTCAAATCAGGAAAATATATGCCAACTACTAACCTAGCCTAGAGTGAACTGAATTTACTTACAATTTGCAAATTCGCCTTTTATTCCGGAGAGAATGTTTTTTGGGGTGACTTTGTACTACGAAATGGGTCCGCTGTGATCTCGAAATTGAAAGCATTACGCCCATCTAAACAAGATCCCGTCTCACGTAAGAAATGCTTCATTTCGATATCACAAGTAAATCCGTGCGCACACGATAATACGACGTATGTACCGTAAGTTTTAATTTCGCGCGCGCACTTTGGCCGCATCGATAGCTGCTATCGATATCTATTTTTATTTGTTGTTAGATTCCGGTCATCCCAGCTCGCTAATTTCTGATATATTATATCTCTTGTGTTTTTGCCGTTCACCTTTTCTGCCATATTTTACTTATTGTTTGGGAAGGTTTGTAATTTATTTTATATTCATTTTTAATGTTTTTATTATGTGTCGTTACTTCTCCCTTTTTTCGTATGACGGTCTGCGGGTTTGAGAATGAACTCGGCCCGGCCCGCAGCCCGTGATCGGGGGCATACCGGCAGGTTAACCCGTACCGGAACGGGTGCGGGTTACAACTCATCTCTGTGAAGATTCTCTATATGTACATGTAAAATAGAGCATCAGCCTAAATTTGTACCCAGTCTCTTTTCAAAATAAATACTTAAATACTATTAAATAAATAATTTTAATCTCTATAAAATCAACAACCCATTTACTGCGCAGTATAAAAAAGCTATCCACCTATTTCTCTTAAAAAAACAACAACAAACAAACAAGCAAAGCAAACAAACAAACAAATATTCGGTTTTGTAATAAAAGTAGCAAATAGGCCATTCTAAAGGGAGAAACCATGAAAATCAAGAACTTGAAGAAAATGTACAGCTACATGTGCTATGTACTATAATTATAGAGAGTATTCTTCTCCTTTTTTCACATTTTTATCAAAAATTGCCATTCTTAAATGACAAAGGATGAGATGCCCCCATTCTCCCCCCCCCCCCCTCTCTGACTCCCCCAAATTAAGCAACAGTTGCAAGAAGTTACAGTTGCAAAAAAATTAATCCCTCCCTAAAGGTATTTCCAAGCACTTAATCTTTGGCCTTTTCATTTTTTCATTGCAGCATATGATAAATGATTTTTCAAAGTGCTACAGAAACAACACTGAAGAAAGAGCTTACTATGAAATGGTAAAATTATACCCCTCGGCTATAAAGAAGCAACTAAAGAAGTAATTTTGGGGTTTAAACTTCATCAAACGTATAAATTGCTTCCACTCAGCTAAAGTTCTTTCTTAAGCTGATGAGATAACAAGTTTGATAAAGTTTGATAAAAAAGAAATCACAGAAGAAGACAGACAAAGAGTAAACATAAATTGACCTTTTATCACAATAACAGGAAACAAAAACCTAGTAGGTACATGGAAATCCTTAGGAACGTAATGGGTCTTAAGTAAAGAATCTTGGTCATTATTTCCATCACTTTACATTTAGGAAGCCTTTCATGAAACAATTCTCACAAATTTGGGGGGGGGGGAATGTAGTAGGTCTACTGTACAAGGTTCATACATCTAGAAATGGTTCCAAGAATAGTGTTTATTGTAGGGTGTTAATGTTTTGGTTTTTCTTTTTACATGTATGTATTACCACTTTGAGCTAATCAATTTTGAGTTCAAGAGGTAAAGTACAAAGGGAACATACTGTCTGCTCACAGAGGAAACCAATTAAAGTTTATTTACTCATTTCCTTTTTGTGAACAATCATGTTTTAATTAATTGATTCATACATGTAAACCACATGATGCATGAGTAATACTATTTTTATATTCACTGTTAAAAATGGTATTGAGTTCGGACCTACATGCAGATACCGACTCAATCCATATCTAAACTCATGCTACATGTGTACCTGTCATCTGCAATGTGCATAATTCATCGCTGAATTCACGAAGTGGTACAAACCCCCAAAATTGTGTCCAAAGTCAATTTTGATTTTTTTTCAGTTTTATCATTCTCTGGCCATCGTCTTTCATTTCACAAAATTTTAGAACCCAATTCTCTCTAATTAAAGAGATATATTAAAGTGTAAAAATGACACGAGCCTGAAAATCTACATTTAAAAAAATCTACAAACCGGCACAAAGGTGCGCGCCATTACGCGCCATTGAGTTCTGTACAGAAAATTCAACGGCGCGCGCTTGCACTGGTTCTTGAATTTTTTCTCGCGCTGTAGTGCAAAACGAGCGCTTAAGCCGGTTTGTGATATTTTTAGGGTGCGCAAAATCGTACTTGCTTTCTACACTAAGTGCCACTTCGTGGATTCTTCCTACGCTGAAGCAACATTTTCTACAAAACAACACCTGCGTTTGAAGCTTTACTGTGTTAAGATTTGAACTTAGTTTGAGTACGATTCTACATGGAAGGCGAGAGTAGATACTTGGCTTTCTATCTGTGCTTGAATCATACAGCTTAACTTCATAACAAATGGCAATGAGCTGTTAAAAAACAGATAAAATCTTTAATCGCGTTTCACTCAAAAGTGATTTCGTGCATCTGCGGTTGCGCGTGCGACTTCGTGAATTCAGCGATGATATGTTTCAGGGGTCCGGCACATTCCATGCCTAAAATCCCATGTTTTCTGAGCATTTTCCTGGCCACCTGGTCATAAAACAAATAGTGAACCCAGGGGTAGGTACATGCACCGTATTTTAATCTGCATCAAATAGTGCAGATAGCGTTCACATTGAGGAATCAGGACTACGTGCGGACTTAACCCGCTTTTCAAAGTGTGTTGAGCAGTACAGACTGAAAGCAGATCAAGTGATGCTGGTGCTGATACAGATAGCAGTCATATTAGCTGTAGAAGCATGCTACAGGTACACAGTAAGTCGGACTTAATCCGGAATTACATTGTAGCAAACTTCTCCTCCTAATATGAACAGGGTACATGTATATTACAGGACTTGGCACACTTCTACCCCTAATATGAACAGGGTATATTACAGTCAACAAGTAAAAGGCATGTACATGTACATGTAATGTCCTGCGTTCTTTTCTGCGCACCCTTTTCTTGCCCTTTCTCATGAACTACATGTATAAACATTGTCCCTTTACTCTCTCACTCCCCCTCTATTTTCATTTTTTGTCTCTTCTTTCCATCAGACACTATCTATGTATCACCTCTCTGATCATCCTAAGTATGTTTATATATGAACAGGATACCACTTTAACTCTCTTCTTTACATTTCAACCTATTCCCAGCTTCCCACAGTTGTATTAATGTTTTGCAAAATCGCAGCAGATGGAAGTAGTTATCCAATTTTTTTGCCATCTATCAGGTTTGCTCTCCTATGATGGTACACAGTATGTTGTTAATGCCTGCCACAGCCATTTGAGAAAAGCATAAACAAAAGTGTATGGGCTGGAAAAGGAACAACTGTACAAAATTTCAATATTGATGTATTTCACCTCACCATTTGATTTTGTTTTGTTTCTTTAATTTCTTGCTATATGCTGCCCATTGACATGTGCATTGTACCTCTTATTTTCACAAATGTTTTTGGTCAACACATCAAGTTCAATGATGTTATGGTGACAACCCACTTCACCGAAGGCCCGCGAGGCCGAAAATAGCAAATTGTAATCTATCATGTACACCGCTCTGACCAATTCCTGTGCCAGAAGGAAGTTTAACAAGTATTATAGGGCAGCGGAAAGTTTTTCATTGAAGGTGTGTGACATTCGGAAACAAGGACTAAATATGCTAAAGGAGACATAATTATTTTACATACCGATAGCGATACGATACGAGAAAAGTCGGCCTCACGGGCCTTTGGTCAAGTGGGCGGACCCCGATGTTATGTCTACAAAGTACAAGATACATGTAAGCATGAACTCTGTGCTCAAGAATAGTAATTTTAACAACATTTTACATGTACATCATAGAATAACAGTAAAAACTAGAAGTTTTTAATGCCATTTATATGCTTACTCACAGTACCATTATGCAATCAAAGTTCTGTTTTTGTGTGGCAGTCTGCCAAGTGCCTCATACTACACAAATCTTTATTTTAAAAGTACTTGATATAACATTAATGGCGACCCAAGTGCGCATGCGCCTGTGTCTCAAGCTAATTCCAAACCTGAGCGAGAATCATCCGACTTGGGCTAATGAAAACAGGTTCTTCACAATCAGGCAGGGGCGTAAATGAGGGGGGAGGGGGATGGGGGATGCATTCCCCCCCCCCCCCCACTTTTTGAAGTGTGTATATGAATATGTATCAATGGGGGAATCATCCCCCCAGGTATGAAGACCTCTACTCTAATGCATCGGGGACTTTCCTCTCAAGTATAGAGTTGACCACGCTAGAATCTCAAGCTCAACTCTAGACTCCGCGATGATGAAGACACACCTGCATGTAATGGGTCCCTCCCATCATGCCTTAGGCTAAGGGCAGTGGAGACTGTTTTCACTTTTTTTTTTTGGGAAGTGTGCTTTACATTTGACCTTTCCACTTGAGTACAAGTCTAACTAACACCAGCCATTAACTTCACAAAGGGACCAGTAATTGGCTCCATTCGGAGTCCCATTCACCTGTAAGGGGATATAGATTTAGCCATTTACTTTGGGAGGTTTTCGGAACACTGCAAGGAATTCTCTTTGTAGACTTTAGTGGGCTGGTGCTGTGCAGCTGAGCTGGAAATATTATGAGGTTACAGTGTAATGTACCTTCTCCAAAGATTTCTGAATACAACTTGCTACCAACATGAATGGGAAATGGAATGGATTTATTTTAGGAGTTCAGAATGGAAGCAAAGATTTAAAAAAGTAAAAAAAAAAGGAATGTTCAGAAGATTAATTTTCTTGGATCAAAATATCATGAGCACAAGGGTGGATGAGATAGGGGAGGGGAGATCAAAAGGGAGGGCCAACAGAAAGGGGAAAGGGGAAGAAGATGAGGGGGGAGGGCAAAAGAGAAAGGGAAAGGGGGAAAAGGGGAAGGGTAGAAAAGAGGGTGAACACAAACAGCCTCACCTACAAATAGGAGAGCTCCTTCCCATCCTTCAATGCAATATTAAGGACATAATTCACCCTACATGTAGTACAATACAATTTTATTATATATACTACAATTTTTTAATCATGCCTTCATGTCATAAAGGAACACAAGCATTTAGACCAGACCCGTGTTCCCTTGCCGAAAGCCTGGCAGGTACATGTAACACAACATAATTATAAACAAAAACAATCAACAAAATTCATTTTACAAAAAAACTGACACAGTATGGGATCACAAATTTTACAAGAGAGTTAAAAATGACGAACTTTCACTCCAGGTCATATCAGCATATAGTTGGCAGCAGAAATAGTCATATCAGCATGATGAAGGCCTAAATACGCGAACAAAAATAATTTCCCTCATTAATTTCATCTTTAAATACAATCAAAACACAGATCATTACTAACCCCAGCCCCACCTCAGAACTTGAAATATGGACTCTAGACAACATGCCTTTATCAATGGGCAATGCCACAGACACAGTATTGCAGTGCCTCAATCTTTTAATAGAAACAAGCTACAACTAACCTTGCCAACAACAGTAACTGGAGTAACTGTGACTGGACTGTAATACATCCCTGTCATCTTCATTAATGAAGTGACATCTGTGAAAAGTTCAGGGGAGGAGGGTTACTTCCACAACAAAGAGCTTTTTTCAGATGATGATGATGATGATCGCGATCAGATGTCTTCATCCGTCCTGGACTGATGGAGATGGATGGGAGTCGGGTGGTGCATTGAAACATTTCTGTGACTAGAATGAATGTATGTGATTTACTCTGGCAGTCTGCATGATGATGAAGGTCTACAAACATACACTGTACAGTAGTTGTACCATTTGACAATGTTGCGTTGTCGACGCTCACCTTCATCAATTGGTTACAAGGGTTGGTGAATTTCAAGGATTTAAGATGATTACATGGGCAGATCCTACCCAATCTGAGCCCTGAATTTCCTTGAACCAGGAATGAGTCCTGAAGTTCTTTGTCCAAGCAGGGAAACGTACAAGTACATCTATTTTAAGCATTAGATAACACTTTCATGCTTGGCAAATTAAGGGCAGGTCCATGGAGCCAAAAACATGTAATAATATTTAATAATATTCAACAATCAAGAACCAAGGAGTTATTAGTAGACTACTAATAACTCCTTGCAAGAACTGCCCATGATTAAAAACACATTGGATGATTGGGGTGTAAGTAATATGGTCCCCTTTCCTCTTTTTTGGAGACCCTCTTTGGATAACCCTTTATGACCTTGATGAAGCACTTGTTACTACTTGCAGTTATTATAATTATAATTTGTTAGCGCCCTAAAGAACATAATTGGTGTTGGCTTGATAAAAATGCATTCTCTATGTAGCCTATCAGTGCAACTGAAATATAATCCAAATCCTGATCATTCATGAATATTTGTTTATACAATAAACACAAACAGAAATGTGAGATTCTGATGATTTCACATCAACTTTTTGGATCTCACTAATTGCTCTGTGTATGAACATCTCTATACTGCAGAACAAAACAGAAAGAGCTGTAAGCTTTGGAAATGGGAACGTCTCCCTGCATTTCTGGCATACCATGGTGATCGCGATGCACCTCTGACAGTAACCTCAGTCTGGGTCCTAAGGGTAACTGATATCATGACAGGGCTATCAGGAGAGGATAGATTGCCTCGTTATTCTGCCTTCCCACCTCCATGCCCGGTGCTTCCCAAGTCACTATCTCCATGGCAAGCTGGGAATAGCTGGA
>CM057165.1:4950693-4958428 GCA_029962745.1 Echinometra lucunter
ACAAATACCGGTAGTTTTTGAGTGGCTATCACAACTGTACACAACTTATAATAAGTGCAGTCACACCCAAAATAAATGTTACACCAACTCCCGAACCAAATGAATCTTGGCCATTCATACATGTAGTAAGGCTAATTTTTGTTTGATCTGCCATCAGTATGCTTATGGTGGCAGTCAAAGTGACAATCATTCAGGTAAATTGTAACATTGGACCTCATTTGACCTTTGACCTACATACATGACCTTTGATCCTTTGGTCCCTGTAAGGCATATACATGTACATGTACCATCCAAATTTGGTTACAAATGGGCAACGTAAAGTTATTCAAGTTTCATAAGCGGTCATGGATGGACGATGGACAGATCGAGGCCACTAAGGATCCCTTAGTCTCAATCCACCTTGGTGGCTTGACAAAAACATTGTACAGTTCTGTATAACTGAAGGAGCATACAAAGTTAAGTATGCAACTGTTGAAGAAATGTGTCAAATAAAGAAAACAATTTTGAGGGGAGGGAATCAGCTAACACCATACATGTAAGTTTTGTATATCATCATGTCATGTCAAGGTCAGCACTGGAGCAAACAAAAGTACAGCTAACCGGTCATGTTGGTGCGTACACCAATTTGACTCACCAGCTACATGTATCAGTACATACTAAAAACAGTTGGTTAAAAACCATTACACTGGACTGTAGGTTGGATATGAACCGATCAACTGTTGGTCAACAAAAATCCCCGTATGTTTTACATACAATTTTATTTCAAGCCAGCAGTTGGTCAGTTCATATTCTAACCAACCTAATGATTTTTAAACAACTACTTTTAGAGTGAATGTGATTTTTATTTGATATGATGTTCATAGTCAGACTACAAAGGGATGTTGATTCTTCATCAAGTTTTCATGCATAATGATGCTAAAACATTGACTTTCACATGTTTCTTTACATAATGTTCTGACCATGAAAGTTTAATTACTTATGGTATTCATTGTTCATGTACCTATTTGGTTATACAGCAATACAATAAATTTAGGCAGTGTGAACAGACAGCAACATGATTGGAAACATGAGATCTCAATCATTACTAGTATCATAACATTCCCAGCAAGCAACTCACAGGTGGCAAAGGTCTGCTAAGGAAATGGCTGATACCATTTTAAAGTGAGAGTTGAGTTTTGATAAAGGTGAAAAAATAATTTCCTATCTTTTTCAATCTTTGTGTAACATTTTGGAAATGTATCATACAATGTAGCAGAACTGTCCTCTCAAAAAGGGTTGCTCTTCAAATACCATAATACTAGTATTCTTTCACAAAGTCAATGCACAACCATATCCTACAAATCTGGGCCCGTTGCATATTAATGGTAACTTTGCCATCAATGGTAACTTCCAAGGAAACTGTGAATTTTATTGGCCGTTGAGCAATGTTACCATGGTAAATTACCATTGATGGCAGATCGAGCTGTACATTTTATGCAAAAGGGCCCTGAAAGTACTGTACATCAATTTCTCTCTCTCTCTCTCGGTCTCGGTCTCGACCAGTACAAGAACAAATTACATGCAGACTGTTGAAACAATTAGTTACTGTCAAATGAGGAATTATCACCAATTTTGCCAGGGGTCCAGTTTTACAAAAGTTTCAAATTAAAGGCTGATGGCCTAATAAATATCTGGTGCAGATTTACCTTTTTACAATATCCAAAAGTTTCATGTACATGCAGGAATAATGCAGTCCCTAATTTTGGAAAGCTCCCTGTCACCAAAGTTTTTGTTCTTACAGTATATTGGCATTAATTAGACAAGGCCTTATTTTTGCCTAAATTGTCTATCATAGAGCTGATGCTCAAATCATTATCATACTCATATTTTGTGGCTTAAACCACTGAGCAGTTCACTGCAAGAGCTGCGTTTGAGCCCAATAAAACATTTCCCAGTGCAAGCAACGCTGTGAACATTCACTGAGAGCAGACGTGCCCCTTGAAAGCCTGCTCCCATCAGGGCCCACAACAATAAACATTCCGCAACCCTGACGCTCTTCCCACTCAGGCTGCAATCTAAATAACAAACTAGACATGCCCACCTCTCTACATCACTCACAAATGGTATACATGTCCATGTAGGCCTATACTTTGTCAATGTAGATGTACTGATGTCATCTACCATGGAGCCTGCAGGGCAACACCCAATAAATACAGTGGTAGACACATAAGTAGTACATCTATGCAAGCCTACATGTAGGCCTACATCTATTTGTAGTATGTGCAGCTTGAAGCTGCTTTTAGTCTTCAAAAGACAATGCTATAGCTCATGCCATCAAAGATGAGCATCTGCAAGAATTAGCTTAAATTTATGCCAGTAAAGGCATTCCGCACTTCCAAAAAGGAGAGGTGTTGTAGTCTAGTGGATACGTCGCCGGACTGTAGATCACAAGGTTGGCGGTTCGGGTCCCGCCGCGGCACCAATGTCCTTTGGCAAGACATTAATCTACAATTTGCCACTCTCGACCCAGGTGTAGTAAATGAGTACCTGGTAGGAAGAATTTACTTGAAATGCTAGAGCACCTTAATGGCTGCCTTGCTAAAGCCGGGGTAATAACAGTGGAGCACTAGGAGCGTCAATTCTGAAGGACATGAGTGCTATACAAGAACCCACTACAGGGTGTATTATTAAGATAAACAAAAAGGAATTGAAAATAACTGAAGCTGGTTTGAAGGGTATGCAAATTATGTTAATTCAATCAAGAAGTGCATTATTTTATATTTTCATAATCATTGTTCCTTCATGTTAGCAACCAGCCACTCTTCATCTTCATCCAAATATAACAAATACCAAGAATTATTTCAGGATACAAAATGCATATTAATTGTACTCCCACTTTATATCCTCTGTGAATGTACATGTAAAACTTGCAAGTAATTTAATCTTATAATCACTTTTTTTCAAATGCAAAGACCTTTGGTTGAGTCGAATTTTAATTATCATAATCATTATGCAGTAAGGTAAGTACACATCATGCAGCTACAACATACTAAAGGCTGTACTGATCTTGTACATTGTAAAACCAGTACTATGTAAAAATAGCACAACATAAAAAACACACACACACTTGGCCTATAAACAAACTTCACTTCATGCTCACTGCCACCCCAAAATATAAAACTTTGTAAACAATATCAAGGTGAACTCATTCACTTGGAATCCTAACCATTCTATTTCATGTTCTGGTTCCGTTCCATGAGCTAAAAAAGAACCTGGAGTTCATGGCCATCGTTCGGTTCATTCCTTGTCTGCCGAACTCGTCACAATAACCCCCTTGTCTCACACAGAGTCAGAAAGTCTACAAATCTTGATGGTATTTAGAAATGCCCCAAGAGGTTTTCAGTATTTACATGCGTCCATAGACCATGAGTCATCCCTTATTCTGATGAAGGATTATGTTAAGCTCCAGGCAATGTTGTCAGAGTCCTTTTGAAATTCAACCACATCTTTTAGTTTAGTCGTTGGAACAAGAAGGATATACAATGTACATGACAATTGGAAATCAACCGTATACTGAAGGTTTCACTGCAAAATAAAATGCCACGCCGACAGAAACAATGGCAGGGAAGGGGTCTTTTTAACTTGAGCAGTTCCCAACCAAGAAATCTAAATGTTGTTTACAGGAGGCAGCATAATACATAATTTGTAGTTCAGTTGGAAGAGCACTAGTCTCATTGCTCTCATTCAAATGAGGGCAATCAACTGCTAATTGCTGAGGAGCAATAGCTCGGTCGGTAGAGCACTGGTCTCATGAACTGGTGACCTGGGTTTGAAACCAAGTCAAGTGGATGCACTAGTGTCCTTTGACAAGGCATTAATCCTTATTTTCAGGTCCCTCGCCGAGGATTTATAGCCCTTGGTCCTGTGGTTGCTTACTTACACAATACTTTATTACCGTATATTCAGGGCCCTGTTGCATAAAACTTACCATTAATGGTAACTACCATGGTAAATCAAATTCAAGGTTTCCATGGAAGTTACAATTGATGGCAAAGTTACTATCAATGGTAAGTTTTATACAATGGGGGCCCACATCAGGATAAAGTTTGGTAATGTAGTACAGTTTGATAGCCACTTTCAAGACTCAAATGCTTGTTACTCCATCCCTAATTCATGCAAACATAATTTAAGAAGTCAACAAATAATAATAATATGCAGTTCTTGTATAGCGCATATCACATTATGATATAACGTCTCTATGCGCTTCCAAAGGACATGGATATTATTACCCCAGCTTTAGCCCGGCAGCCTTGTACAGCGCACAAGCATTTCAAGGAATGAATTCCTGCCAGGTACCCATTCACCTCACCTGGGTTGAGTGCAGCACGATGTGGATGAATTTCTTGCTGAAGGAAATTAACGCCATGGCTGGGATTCGAACCCACGACCCTCTGATTGAAAGGCGAGAGTCAGAACCACCAGACCACGACGCTTCCACAACAAATACATCATATTCCCATTCCGTACATACAATGTCAATTCTACTCCAAGGCAAGCCACAGAAGAAAATGCATAGTAAACCTTCTAAATAATGCATATAAACTTCATGAAATAAAAATGTAACAGCCTTGGAGGAGACTATACTCCACATAACTGGATAGTTTTTGTAAGTTCTCAAACAAGGGCTTGTGTGGATAAAGGATAGTGCCTGAGAGAGGGGGCATACAATCAGTGCATTCATTACAGTGGGCACGCACTATTGAAGCAAACCATCACCATCAATCTCCCCAAAGCTCATCTTTTCTCTGTTCTGCTTGAGCAGTTTGGCTCTTTAAAAAAAGGAAAGAAAGAAAAAAGAAGAAAACCAAACCAAACTTACCAAAGAAGAGGAAATCCTTTATCCCCTGATCCCATTCATACACAAATTGAGTGGGATGGTGAGTGGGTAAGGGGAGATTGTGGTATACAAAAAATAGGGATGGTGTAGTGTGAATCTCATTGTCTCTCAATTTGTTGGTCCAGCCCCTAGTACTACTACTGACTAGTGCTTTGTGTTTCACTCATGTGAAGTTACATATTCAGGCCTATAATCTACACAGCCTTACAGTGTACTGTACATGTACAGCTACCCGTAAAATTATATTTTCAAGTTAATAAACAATTAAAAACCAAGAGATGTGTATCTTGAAAATAAAAATTATGTAAATGTATTAAAAAGAGTATTTTTAAAAAGCATTAACCATTAAACTCAAGAATGCAGAGGAAATATGGGGGAGAGGGGGGGGGGAGGGGGGTCATTTGTAAGCAGTACACAAATTATGTTTTCAGGTGATTGGTACACTTGAAATATGAAATATGTCCAAAATAAAAAGGGATGGAAGTTTTAACTCTTTGTAAATTGTAACCATCAAACAAAAAAGTGGTACATCTACTGCAATACAAGGATAACATAACAAGCACTGGTTCTAAATCATTCAGCCAAGCTTTAACAAAAATCCCAGTAAAATTTTTTTCGAAAACATCAGCTTTAAAAAAATGAAATAGGTATGAAAAAGTCCGCCTCTAACATACACTTAATACAAGAATCAATTATGGGAAAATACAACGGTTGAAAAACAATCAGATTATTTGTGATAACTGAGGTTTCCTCACATATCACGCAAACCCTGCTAACTAGAACGATTGTAGTAGTTTCATGTTTCCTCTGGTTTGGCCATCTGTCTCTAAAGACCACCAAACCTTGTTCACATTGAAAAAAACAACCTACAAATTCTAGGTGTCCCCAAAATATTCTAGAACAGGAAAGGTATTTCATTTATCTTCTTCCGGCATACAAACTTAACATCTACTTCAGTTAAAAATGTATTGCAAAATGTATTATTATAAATTTTGAATAAAAATCTTTCAAAATGCTGATTATGACTATATCATATAAAATTTACCAGTATCTAAAATTAGAGTCAATAGGGCTTTTGCTCCACCAGGAATTATTCAATTGTAGAATCGCAGTGCTACTCATGATATGAATGCAATTTATTTCCTTTATAAGGCAATATTACTAATCCTAACATCAGTGCTTTTATTGTAATTGCATGATATCAAATAAATGCACTTTTTTTCCATGTAAACAGGTCCAAAGAGTCTGGTTTGGTCCATCAAACTTGTTTAGTCTGCTTGGCAGAGCTTCCGTTAGGTGGGCAATAATAGCACTAATATCCATGTCTGTCTGAAGGCCCAACTTCCTTTCATACCGACCTGCTAAAACTATTCCTGTCTTTGTACTTTCCTCTCCATCTATTGTGACAGAACTATTTGTTTAGTAACAAATCAAATATTTTACACCTCTATTCTTCAAGCAATCTCCATTTCATATAAATCTGGAGGGGGAGGGTAGTCCTTGATAAATTATTTTAATTTTGACTACCCCTTAGCACTTTCTGCTTCTTTTTCTTTTTTTTTTTCTTTTTTTTTTTCATTTTCCTTTGTAAACAAATGTCCATTTACATGTTCTGACTTTTATGTTGCTATTTTACTTTCACTGAATGGATTTACATACATCTTGTGGTACATACATGATACAGGCATCTTTTTACAATGTTGTACAACTATACCATCTACTTTCAAATGGAAAATAAATGAAATAAATAGAAGAGATAAAAGACCCTCCTCATTCCTCCGCCTTTCTCTTGTAAGCAAATTATGGTAGTAAAGTACATTCCTAATTTTAGGGTGTTTCCTTTCCACCTCTCTGTCTTTACTGTTCACCTCTAAAAATATTTGGCAATTCATTTATGGAAATACATTGCTTTTTCATGTTAGGTCTACTACCCTATTAAAGTGTTATGCAACACATTATTATCCATATATGGAACAAAAGCATACTGGGAACTGCTAAAATTTTGGTCTTCAGATGAATTCTCTAGGGTTGCGTTCAAGTGACCATTTTTCACCCTAGAATCACGGTTTTCAAAGACGTTTAATTTAAATGACGGTTGCATTCAATCGATTTTTCGCAGGACGTAAAAATCGATTGAAGGTAAACATCCTTCAAAATGCAAACATGAAACGCTGAAAAAGGTGCGTTTTGAATCATGATACTGCAGGACCACGGTCACTAAAAATCGATTGAACGCAACAGAGATCTCAATCATTATTCTATGACGTCATTATCATGGTCTGCTTCCGGTTTGGGGGCAAAACAAATTCAGAAATCGCATGCCGAAGTTGACCTATACTTCCTGGGTCAAACTGCGCAGTACGGTGCGCAGTGGGTGGGCTTGAAATGAGCGAGAATCAGCTTGATGAAAAATCGCTTGAAACGCTTGAACGCTCTAGCCGTGTTTTGTAACAGTGTTTGATTTTTGATTCATGTTTGTGATTGATGTCTGTGATTCTAAGCTTCAAAAAAATTGCTTGAACGCACCCCTAATAACACTTGCTAGTTCACAGACTGCTGTTGCATGACAAAAAACAAACAAAACAAAAACAAAAACAAAAAACAACAACAACAACAGAGAAAATGTTTACCAGGGCAAATATGTATGTTCTACAAGTATGTATTCACTTTCACTTACATGTATCAAAATTCTCAAACTGTAGATCTGAAACTTTACGAACAAACCACAGTGAATGATGTATGGCCAGTGTTGGCTGTAGGAAAGATTATTTTAAGGCCAGTGTTGGCTGTAGGAAAGACTATTTTCAGGCTAATCAAGCAACTGATAAAGATGTCAGTGAGTTGGAGTTCATTTCCCCA
>CM057165.1:4958928-4975155 GCA_029962745.1 Echinometra lucunter
CTTCTTCTTCATTTGGGTTTGTTTGGTTTTGTTTGATCAGTTATAATTATACAACTCACTCCTAGATCCTAATCAAATGATTGGTTGAGCGCAGTCACGTGTGATTCAGTTTTTGAGCCTATCACACGTTTTTTTCTGAAAAGCGTGCATTATTTTCCAGTCCTATCACACGTTTTTCTTGGTTTTGTTGGGTTTTTTTCTTTTAATCTTTTTGTGTTGTTTTATATGGCAAGGACATTGAATGCGCGTACTCTATGTGCGAGGGCGAGTTGGCTCAGTCGGTAAAGCGTCTGCCTGTCGAACCAAAAGACCGTGGGTTCGAGTCCGCCAAGGCGGATGACTGAAGCCTACGTTGTGTGTTATCGTGCCCCTCCCCTGTTTCATAGACGCAGGATATGCTACTGTGGAAAACACTCCATCCCTCGGACAGGACGTTAAATGGAGGGTCCCATGTAAAGGAGTCACCACCTTTGCACGTTAAAGATCCCACTGCACTATTCGTATACGAGTAGGGGGAAACCCCGGTGTATGTGGTCCACTGCACACCCCTAATCAGTGATATCGGGAGGAGAGACCTCAGGGTTTACAGTGATTCAATTCGCTTTTTCCCTCCCCAGGCACAGGTGACGCCAAACTAATAAATAATAATAATAGTACTCTATGTGCGCGTGCCACTTGGAAGCGCATTTACACTTGGCTGCACTTATTGTACATGATGCGATGTACGTCACACAAGAAAGCAATGGCGGCTTTCATTGACTGTTGCGAATTTTTGGAGGTAAGTAGAGAAAAACAGTTTGTAGGATAGATCTATTTTGTTTTTATTTTATCAAATAACAGGATCTAGAAGAGTCAATGGTATAAAACAAATGAATGCATGTCTTCATTTGTTCATTATATGATCTATCCACTCACGTTGAGGCTGTTTGCATCTAATTTTCTTATTCTTGACTGATTTTGCTTATTCTTTTTTTAAATGCTGTTCAAATTCATCTCCTTTTATTGAAACAGTGAAACATCTGGGGTAGACTTTTCCCTTTAAGAGAGGAAAGGAGAGGCTGTTCATCTGAGGGTCTGGCCCGCGCCCTTGGATAGGGTCAGGGATTGGGGGTCAGTTGATGGTCAATCCTCAGAGGGGCTCTGGGCAAGGCTGCAGGAACCACCTGGTCACATTCCACTCACGTGAGCTCAGTGCAGGTAGCCCTCTGACATCTGACACAGTTTACTCATAGCTACAGTGTCCTTGGATGAGGACATATCCCAAACAAATCTTTCCTTCAAAATACAATTTGCAAGTTCGTGATCAGAAACTAATGTATTCATACGAAAACTTTTAATTTTCAGAATCCAGCTGCCTCCGATATTGATAATTATGTTCAAGATTTTAATGGGTGTATTTATCATACAAAGAACAGGCGACTGCCCACCTTTCATGTCCATGTACTGTGATTTTACATCGCTGACCCCCAGATTCAAAAGTAGTTTTTCACCTTTCATCATGAGAAAGAACGTCACAGGCATCTTGGTCTTGCTAGCACCTTAATACTACTTCTGACAGCTAAAAGCAAAGAAATCTGACAAATACCGGTAGTTTTTGAGTGGCTATCACAACTGTACACAACTTATAATAAGTGCAGTCACACCCAAAATAAATGTTACACCAAACTCCCGAACCAAATGAAATCTTGGCCATTCATACATGTAGTAGGCTATTATTTTTGTTTGATCTGCCATCAGTATGCTTATGGTGGCAGTCAAAGTGACAATCATTCAGGTAAATTGTAACATTGGACCTCATTTGACCTTTGACCTACATACATGACCTTTGATCCTTTGGTCCCTGTAAGGCATATACATGTACATGTACCATCCCAAATTTGGTTACAAATGGGCAACGTAAAGTTATTCAAGTTTCATAAGCGGTCATGGATGGACGATGGACAGATCGAGGCCACTAAGGATCCCTTAGTCTCAATCCACCTTGGTGGCTTGACAAAAACATTGTACAGTTCTGTATAACTGAAGGAGCATACAAAGTTAAGTATGCAACTGTTGAAGAAATGTGTCAATAAGAGAAAACAATTTTGAGGGGAGGGAATCAGCTAACACCATACATGTAAGTTTGTATATCATCAATGTCATGTCAAGGTCAGCACTGGAGCAAACAAAAGTACAGCTAACCGGTCATGTTGGTGCGTACAACCAATTTGACTCACCAGCTACATGTATCAGTACATACTAAAAACAGTTGGTTAAAAACCATTACACTGGACTGTAGGTTGGATATGAACCGATAACTGTTGGTCAACAAAAATCCCCGTATGTTTTACATACAATTTATTTTCAAGCCAGCAGTTGGTCAGTTCATATTCTAACCAACCTAATGATTTTAAACAACTACTTTTAGAGTGAATGTGATTTTTATTTGATATGATGTTCATAGTCAGACTACAAAGGGATGTTGATTCTTCATCAAGTTTCATGCATAATGATGCTAAAACATTGACTTTCACATGTTCTTTACATAATGTTCTGACCATGAAAGTTTAATTACTTATGGTATTCATGTTCATGTACCTATTTGGTTATACAGCAATACAATAAATTTAGGCAGTGTGAACAGACAGCAACATGATTGGAACATGAGATCTCAATCATTACTAGTATCATAAACATTCCCAGCAAGCAAACTCACAGGTGGCAAAGGTCTGCTAGGAAATGGCTGATACCATTTTAAAGTGAGAGTTGAGTTTTGATAAGGTGGAAAAAAATAATTTCCTATCTTTTTCAATCTTTGTGTAACATTTTGGAAATGTATCATACAATGTAGCAGAACTGGTCCTCTCAAAAGGGTTGCTCTTCAAATACCATAATACTAGTATTCTTTCACAAAGTCAATGCACAACCATATCCTACAAATCTGGGCCCGTTGCATATTAATGGTAACTTTGCCATCAATGGTAACTTCCAAGGAAACTGTGAATTTTATTGGCCGTTGGTAGAGCAATGTTACCATGGTAAATTACCATTGATGGCAGATCGAGCTGTACATTTTATGCAAAAGGGCCCTGAAAGTACTGTACATCAATTTCTCTCTCTCTCATCTCGTCTCCGGTCTCGACCAGTACAAGAACAATTACATGCAGACTGTTGAAACAATTAGTTACTGTCAAATGAGGAATTATCACCAATTTTGCCAGGGGGTCCAGTTTTACAAAAGTTTCAAATTAAAGGCTGATGGCCTAATAAATAATCTGGTGCAGATTTACCTTTTTACAATATCCAAAAGTTTCATGTACATGCAGGATAATGCAGTCCCTAATTTTGGAAAGCTCCCTGTCACCAAGTTTTTGTTCTTACAGTATATTGGCATTAATTAGACAAGGCTTATTTTTGCCTAAATTGTCTATCATAGAGCTGATGCTCAAATCATTATCATACTCATATTTTGTGGCTTAAACCACTGAGCAGTTCACTGCAAGAGCTGCGTTTGAGCCCAATAAAACATTTCCCAGTGCAAGCAACGCTGTGAACATTCACTGAGAGCAGACGTGCCCCTTGAAAGCCTGCTCCCATCAGGGCCCACAACATAAACATTCCGCAACCCTGACGCTCTTTCCCACTCAGGCTGCAATCTAAATAACAACTAGACATGCCCACCTCTCTACATCACTCACAAATGGTATACATGTCCATGTCGGCCTATACTTTGTCAATGTAGATGTACTGATGTCATCTACCATGGAGCCTGCAGGGCAAACACCCAAATAAATACAGTGGTAGACACATAAGTAGTACATCTATGCAAGCCTACATGTAGGCCTACATCTATTTTGTAGTATGTGCAGCTGTGAAGCTGCTTTTAGTCTTCAAAAGACAATGCTATAGCTCATGCCATCAAAGATGAGCATCTGCAAGAATTAGCTTAAATTTATGCCAGTAAAGGCATTCCGCACTTCCAAAAAGGAGAGGTGTTGTAGTCTAGTGGATACGTCGCCGGACTGTAGATCACAAGGTTGGCGGTTCGGGTCCCGCGCGGCACCAAATGTCCTTTGGCAAGACATTAATCTACAATTTGCCACTCTCGACCCAGGTGTAGTAAATGAGTACCTGGTAGGAAGAATTTACTTGAAATGCTAGAGCACCTTAATGGCTGCCTTGCTAAAGCCGGGTAATAACAGTGGAGCACTAGGAGCGTCAATTCTGAAGGACATGAGTGCTATACAAGAACCCACTACAGGGTGTATTATTAAGATAAACAAAAAGGAATTGAAAATAACTGAAGCTGGTTTGAAGGGTATGCAAATTATGTTAATTCAATCAAGAAGTGCATTATTTTATATTTTCATAATCATTGTTCCTTCATGTTAGCAACCAGCCACTCTTCATCTTCATCCAAATATAACAAATACCAAGAATTATTTCAGGATACAAAATGCATATTAATTGTACTCCCACTTTATATCCTCTGTGAATGTACATGTAAAACTTGCAAGTAATTTAATCTTATAATCACTTTTTTTCAATGCAAAGACCTTTGGTTGAGTCGAATTTTAATTATCATAATCATTATGCAGTAAGGTAAGTACACATCATGCAGCTACAAATACTAAAGGCTGTACTGATCTTGTACATTGTAAAACCAGTACTATGTAAAAATAGCACAACATAAAAAACACACACCACACTTGGCCTATAACAAACTTCACTTCATGCTCACTGCCACCCCAAAATATAAAACTTTGTAAACAATATCAAGGTGAACTCATTCACTTGGAATCCTAACCATTCTATTTCATGTTCTGGTTCCGTTCCATGAGCTAAAAAAGAACCTGGAGTTCATGGCCATCGTTCGGTTCATTCCTTGTCTGCCGAACTCGTCACAATAACCCCCTTGTCTCACACAGAGTCAGAAGTCTACAAATCTTGATGGTATTTAGAAATGCCCCAAGAGGTTTTCAGTATTTACATGCGTCCATAGACCATGAGTCATCCCTTATTCTGATGAAGGATTATGTTAAGCTCCAGGCAATGTTGTCAGAGTCCTTTTGAATTCAACCACATCTTTTAGTTTAGTCGTTGGAACAAGAAGGATATACAATGTACATGACAATTGGAAATCAACCGTATACTGAAGGTTTCACTGCAAAATAAAATGCCACGCCGACAGAAACAATGGCAGGGAAGGGGTCTTTTTAACTTGAGCAGTTCCCAACCAAGAAATCTAAATGTTGTTTACAGGAGGCAGCATAATACATAATTTGTAGTTCAGTTGGAAGAGCACTAGTCTCATTGCTCTCATTCAAATGAGGGCAATCAACTGCTAATTGCTGAGGAGCAATAGCTCGGTCGGTAGAGCACTGGTCTCATGAACTGGTGACCTGGGTTTGAAACCAAGTCAAGTGGATGCACTAGTGTCCTTTGACAAGGCATTAATCCTTATTTTCAGGTCCCTCGCCGAGGATTTATAGCCCTTGGTCCTGTGGTTGCTTACTTACACAATACTTTATTACCGTATATTCAGGGCCCTGTTGCATAAAACTTACCATTAATGGTAACTACCATGGTAAATCAAATTCAAGGTTTCCATGGAAGTTACAATTGATGGCAAAGTTACTATCAATGGTAAGTTTTATACAATGGGGGGCCCACATCAGGATAAAGTTTGGTAATGTAGTACAGTTTGATAGCCACTTTCAAGACTCAAATGCTTGTTACTCCATCCCTAATTCATGCAAACATAATTTAAGAAGTCAACAAATAATAATAATATGCAGTTCTTGTATAGCGCATATCACATTATGATATAACGTCTCTATGCGCTTCCAAAGGACATGGATATTATTACCCCAGCTTTAGCCCGGCAGCCTTGTACAGCGCACAAGCATTTCAAGGAATGAATTCCTGCCAGGTACCCATTCACCTCACCTGGGTTGAGTGCAGCACGATGTGGATGAATTTCTTGCTGAAGGAAATTAACGCCATGGCTGGGATTCGAACCCACGACCCTCTGATTGAAAGGCGAGAGTCAGAACCACCAGACCACGACGCTTCCACAACAAATACATCATATTCCCATTCCGTACATACAATGTCAATTCTACTCCAAGGCAAGCCACAGAAGAAAATGCATAGTAAACCTTCTAAATAATGCATATAAACTTCATGAAATAAAAATGTAACAGCCTTGGAGGAGACTATACTCCACATAACTGGATAGTTTTTGTAAGTTCTCAAACAAGGGCTTGTGTGGATAAAGGATAGTGCCTGAGAGAGGGGGCATACAATCAGTGCATTCATTACAGTGGGCACGCACTATTGAAGCAAACCATCACCATCAATCTCCCCAAAGCTCATCTTTTCTCTGTTCTGCTTGAGCAGTTTGGCTCTTTAAAAAAAGGAAAGAAAGAAAAAAGAAGAAAACCAAACCAAACTTACCAAAGAAGAGGAAATCCTTTATCCCCTGATCCCATTCATACACAAATTGAGTGGGATGGTGAGTGGGTAAGGGGAGATTGTGGTATACAAAAAATAGGGATGGTGTAGTGTGAATCTCATTGTCTCTCAATTTGTTGGTCCAGCCCCTAGTACTACTACTGACTAGTGCTTTGTGTTTCACTCATGTGAAGTTACATATTCAGGCCTATAATCTACACAGCCTTACAGTGTACTGTACATGTACAGCTACCCGTAAAATTATATTTTCAAGTTAATAAACAATTAAAAACCAAGAGATGTGTATCTTGAAAATAAAAATTATGTAAATGTATTAAAAGAGTATTTTAAAAAGCATTAACCATTAAACTCAAGAATGCAGAGGAATATGGGGGAGAGGGGGGGGGGGGAGGGGGGTCATTTGTAAGCAGTACACAAATTATGTTTTCAGGTGATTGGTACACTTGAAATATGAAATATGTCCAAAATAAAAAGGGATGGAAGTTTTAACTCTTTGTAAATTGTAACCATCAAACAAAAAAGTGGTACATCTACTGCAATACAAGGATAACATAACAAGCACTGGTTCTAAATCATTCAGCCAAGCTTTAACAAAAATCCCAGTAAAATTTTTTTCGAAAACATCAGCTTTAAAAAAATGAAATAGGTATGAAAAAGTCCGCCTCTAACATACACTTAATACAAGAATCAATTATGGGAAAATACAACGGTTGAAAAACAATCAGATTATTTGTGATAACTGAGGTTTCCTCACATATCACGCAAACCCTGCTAACTAGAACGATTGTAGTAGTTTCATGTTTCCTCTGGTTTGGCCATCTGTCTCTAAAGACCACCAAACCTTGTTCACATTGAAAAAAACAACCTACAAATTCTAGGTGTCCCCAAAATATTCTAGAACAGGAAAGGTATTTCATTTATCTTCTTCCGGCATACAAACTTAACATCTACTTCAGTTAAAAATGTATTGCAAAATGTATTATTATAAATTTTGAATAAAAATCTTTTCAAAATGCTGATTATGACTATATCATATAAAATTTACCAGTATCTAAAATTAGAGTCAATAGGGCTTTTGCTCCACCAGGAATTATTCAATTGTAGAATCGCAGTGCTACTCATGATATGAATGCAATTTATTTCCTTTATAAGGCAATATTACTAATCCTAACATCAGTGCTTTTATTGTAATTGCATGATATCAAATAAATGCACTTTTTTTCCATGTAAACAGGTCCAAAGAGTCTGGTTTGGTCCATCAAACTTGTTTAGTCTGCTTGGCAGAGCTTCCGTTAGGTGGGCAATAATAGCACTAATATCCATGTCTGTCTGAAGGCCCAACTTCCTTTCATACCGACCTGCTAAAACTATTCCTGTCTTTGTACTTTCCTCTCCATCTATTGTGACAGAACTATTTGTTTAGTAACAAATCAAATATTTTACACCTCTATTCTTCAAGCAATCTCCATTTCATATAAATCTGGAGGGGGAGGGTAGTCCTTGATAAATTATTTTAATTTTGACTACCCCTTAGCACTTTCTGCTTCTTTTTCTTTTTTTTTTCTTTTTTTTTTTTCATTTTCCTTTGTAAACAAATGTCCATTTACATGTTCTGACTTTTATGTTGCTATTTTACTTTCACTGAATGGATTTACATACATCTTGTGGTACATACATGATACAGGCATCTTTTTACAATGTTGTACAACTATACCATCTACTTTCAAATGGAAAATAAATGAAATAAATAGAAGAGATAAAAGACCCTCCTCATTCCTCCGCCTTTCTCTTGTAAGCAAATTATGGTAGTAAAGTACATTCCTAATTTTAGGGTGTTTCCTTTCCACCTCTCTGTCTTTACTGTTCACCTCTAAAAATATTTGGCAATTCATTTATGGAAATACATTGCTTTTTCATGTTAGGTCTACTACCCTATTAAAGTGTTATGCAACACATTATTATCCATATATGGAACAAAAGCATACTGGGAACTGCTAAAATTTTGGTCTTCAGATGAATTCTCTAGGGTTGCGTTCAAGTGACCATTTTTCACCCTAGAATCACGGTTTTCAAAGACGTTTAATTTAAATGACGGTTGCATTCAATCGATTTTTCGCAGGACGTAAAAATCGATTGAAGGTAAACATCCTTCAAAATGCAAACATGAAACGCTGAAAAAGGTGCGTTTTGAATCATGATACTGCAGGACCACGGTCACTAAAAATCGATTGAACGCAACAGAGATCTCAATCATTATTCTATGACGTCATTATCATGGTCTGCTTCCGGTTTGGGGGCAAAACAAATTCAGAAATCGCATGCCGAAGTTGACCTATACTTCCTGGGTCAAACTGCGCAGTACGGTGCGCAGTGGGTGGGCTTGAAATGAGCGAGAATCAGCTTGATGAAAAATCGCTTGAACGCTTGAACGCTCTAGCCGTGTTTTGTAACAGTGTTTTGATTTTTGATTCATGTTTGTGATTGATGTCTGTGATTCTAGCTTCAAAAAAATTGCTTGAACGCACCCCTAATAACACTTGCTAGTTCACAGACTGCTGTTGCATGACAAAAAACAAACAAAAACAAAAACAAAAACAAAAAACAACAACAACAACAGAGAAAATGTTTACCAGGGCAAATAATGTATGTTCTACAAGTATGTATTCACTTTCACTTACATGTATCAAAATTCTCAAACTGTAGATCTGAAACTTTACGAACAAACCAACAGTGAATGATGTATGGCCAGTGTTGGCTGTAGGAAAGATTATTTTAAGGCCAGTGTTGGCTGTAGGAAAGACTATTTTCAGGCTAATCAAGCAACTGATAAAGATGTCAGTGAGTTGGAGTTCATTTCCCCACAAAGGTGCTAAGTAGTTCCAATTACAAAAGTAATTGTGTGGTTACTGGCGGTTCAATGGGATAAAATTCAGGACATTAGCTTGCAGTAGTTAGAGAGTGAAATTGAAGGCTTTGAAGATTAATGCTATAGTCACAGTTGAACTTCCTGGCTTTGTTGTTCTTATGTAATTCTTTATCTTTCCGTTTTTATGTCTAGCCTAAACTAAACACAGGTTTACATGTAGGTGAAAACAACGTCCGAACGGTTTCCTGGGAATGAATCATTGTTGCATGGGTTGCCAAAAAGTTTAGGTCACATCCAAACTAAAAAAAAAAAAAAATTTTTTTTAAGTTCTGAAACCTGAATTTGAAATCTAAAACAGGGGAAACCACATGTACATATACATGGATATCTGTACAAACATTCAAAACAATACAAAAACATACTACATGTATGACATTACTGGCATAACTTGATATACATGGTCTTGTTTCAGATCAATGGTGCAACTAGGTGGACAAATTGACCAAATTTTTAAAGTGTGCTTTTTATTTTGAAACCTTGACAGAAATCTTGCCTAGGTTTCAAATTACAAGAAAAAAGCAGTGGCCGAGCTTAAACTTCTTCAGTTTGATCTGTAGAGGGCAGCAAACTGCAGAAAAAGTGAATTTCCATATTCAAACTTAAGTCCTGAGGTCAATGTAACAGTATTTTTTCCAAAATTCTTCCTTTCATTTTTTAATGCAGAACACATGTATGTAAGCTTCAGAATAAAGATGAAAACTTGACCCAGAAGATGTAATTTTTTTTGTTTTTACAGTTTTTTTCGGAAAAAATGATATTTTCATAAATTGATACCTAATTTTTACTTTTTTTTCATAGTTAAAATTGAGCAAAGTATCATGATACAATAAACAACTTGCAGATTTTTCATCATCCTACAGATGCAAAATTTATTTCTCTCATAATCTTCTCTCCTCTCACTCTCAAGCTGACACCAACAAAATAAACCTTTGTTTCAAAGAGCCATGGGCCCCAGTGTTGTCACTCTGTATTGACTTCGTGCACGCATGATCGTTTAAATTTCACATAAAAAGGGGTCTTTTTTTGAGCATGTTCGTGAAAATTTTATGTTCGCGATTTTCAAAAAAATGGGTTGTTTTCATGAGCTTGTACTCGAAATTGAAAAAAAGGGTGTTTTTGAGCTTGTAGACCTCAAAAAGGGTGGGTTTTTTTCTGGTCCTTGTTTTCAAAAAGTGTACTTGGAATGCGATGAATAGGGGTGTTTTTTAAAGGCCACTTTGTACCCATTTTGTGTCAAATAGGGGTAAAAATGGCTGAAAATGTACTTGAAACTCCGCAGAATAGTGGTCAAATTCTTGGTTGTCGAACGATCACAGTTACACTTTTGAATATAGAGTGACAACACCAGGCCATGGACCCTGTTTACATCAAGCGCGGCCGAGCCCACAAGAATTGTGAAGCTCGGTCCCGCAATTCATGTGTTTACATTGGGAATGCCACCGCGGCCCATTCAACATGCTTTCTTCGTTCCAGCATAGGAGGGCTCTACAGAAATCCTTTCTACATTTCGCCCTGCATTTGGCCCCGCTCTGAGCTCTGTGTTCACAGTCACACCGAAACTGGCCATGGCAGAGACTAACCATCAGAGCTGGTCCAAATTTCGTGCATTTACACCGAGCTTGGGCCACGGCCTGCTGCAGAGTGCCATGAGTACGGGGCAATAGACAACTGGATGCAAATTATAAACTCATACGTTCTAGGCCTCTTTTGAGAGCTTGCCACCCCCTCTCTCTCCCCTTCCCATTCTAATTTCTACATGTATATATCTTCTCTTTTCTTCTCCATCTCTCAACAAAAAATTACCTCTCATGGATTCTGATGTACTACATGTATTCCATAATGCAGTTATTGCTGTTACTGTTAGATCAAATGTATTTTTATGATTACCCCCCCCCCCATCTCTCTTTCTCTCACTTACTCATTCTTTAAATCTAACTTAGATTTGTTTTTGTTTTGCCTTGTTTTTGTTTTGATTTTTTTCATATGACTAAGAGTACAGTGGAATTGTTATTGGTACATACCCAAATGTATGGTGAGATTGACCGAGTTTGGATACTGTATATCTTCATACATCGTTTCACTCTGCCATCTCGTCATTCTCTCCTCGCTATGGAAATCCGTGAGGTATCGGGCGGGATGCGAGCCACTCGCACAATTGTAGCACTGCCCACGACCACGGGCTCCATGCACGCCCGTCTGCCTGCAGTACCGGGTGTCGCGGTATTCTCCACAGGTATTCGTCGCCTCCACGCTCAAGTTGAAAGCTGCATTTTCAAACTCGGGAACACATCTTTGAGGCCTGGATTGAGCATCATAGCAAGGCACAGAATTCTCGTTGGCACGACAGAGTGCCAACGCACAAAGAACCAGCAGGAAAATCTTCATGATGTCTTTGTAAAGTTCCAAGGAACTTCAGCTACCGACACATTAAATCCACCTGCCACCAGAACCAGTACCAATCATGCACTGTATGATGTCTGGATTGCCCCCGCACCCGATCCGTGTTACCGTAGCTAGCTTCGCGATACTGTGCAAGCAGTTCGCAAGGTTTGTCGCTGCTAAATAAAGTTTTGTAACTTTTAGCACACACCCCGCAGTGGTGAAAAGAAAGTACGTGCAACCATAGACTAGTCCTAGGCAAGTTTCGTAGCTAACAAAATATTGAAATGTTAATTCTTCACCGTCCAATGAACAGTTTGCGTCAAAGATTATTGAATGATGTTTAATATTGAATATTGAAATATTTAACAGAGTAGTAGAATACTAATGATATTATCCCTTTGTATATTCAGTTTTATATGTTACTTTATTTGATACTGTATTATTGTATTTATTGAACTCTAAAGTGTACAAGTCGGAATGGGGACTTGGGGAACCCACAGGTTTCATTGATCAGTTTGCTTGCGTACTTCCTGCCAACATGTATAAGAGTACACTTGGAGGGTCAAAATAATTCATTTTGTTCCCTTTTTAATGTTCTTTAATTTGCCAAATGAAATCATGATAATGATGATGATGTTAATGATAACAATAATAATTATGATAATAATAATAATAATAATGATGATGATGATGATGATAATCACTGGCGTACTGGAGGGGGGGGGGGGGGCTTGGGGGGCGCCAGCCCCCCCCCCCCCCCCAAATAAATTTCAACCATGCATGGTTTATTTTCAATTTTATATAAGTGTTATCACACGAATTTCATTACTTCTCCCTAGACTCCCTTTCTACTGTTAAGTAACGCATTCACAATTTTCCAAATAGCATGCATAGCAAGGCAGAAAACACGCATAATATCAATACTAATGTGTTTTATGATATAGCACTTGGTTTTATCTGTTTATCTGACAATGGATTCAAACTTTGATAATGAATATTCTTAGATTTACCAAAACTAGACACGGGCTTAAAGTTTGCAGTCCCAAATAGTGTTCTTTTACAGAGTTGCAAAACACCAATACTGCAAAAAAACTCCTTTACCATGGGAGTGCACTTGCGTAGCCAGGGGGGGGGGACGATGGGGGCGGTCATTCCTCCAAAACACCAACAAAAAAGAAAGAAAAAGTAGAAGGAAAAAAAAAAGCAAAAGCGAGAAAAGAAAAAAGGTAAGAGAACGTACGAAGAGCGGGAGCAGACAAGGAACAATTCAAAGAAACGTCGGAGCTTCCACGCTTCGCGCGGGAGGGGGGAAAACTCCCCCCTTTCTGGACCCTCCCCCCTAGGGAGCGCGCTTCGCGCGCTCACAACCGCCCCACTAAAATGAAATCTTAGCTACGCTACTGTGGGAGTGAAACCCTGGTACCCCATCGCATCACACCCTCTCCATGCTCGTCCTTTTCATTTCATAGTGTCTTTGTCTGTATTATTATGATAAGTAATAAAGTATTTTGTGTAACGCTGGCATTTGTTTGAAACTTAAGAAGATTATCTGAGCTGCATGTTTTCATAATCATGTTTCCAAGTTCATGAAAAAATATCCTTTTCCGGTCGGTAGATTCATGACACGTTTATCCATAACAGTACATGTCATCAAACGTCGGAGCTTCCGCGCTTTGCGCGGGAGGGGGGGAAACTCCCCCCTCCCTGCACCCTTCCCCCTAGGGAGCGCGCTTTGCGCGCTCATTAAGTGATTCACACGCTTCGCGTGCTCACTACCGCCCCCACTAAAATGAAATCCTTTTGTTGGAAATGAGAGAAAATTTAAAAAGAACTGAACTCAAGCTGGAATTTAAGTCGAAAAAATGAAAAAGCTCCGTATCGTGAGGGGGGGGGGGTACCACGGCTCGGTCGCTACACTCCCTCAGGGGTTGGTCGCTTCGCTCCTCGCAAAGATTGAGCCCCCCCCCCAAATATTTTGGCTCATTACGCCACTGATGATAATCATCATCATCATCATCATAACAGTAATGATGATAATGTTAACTGCTAAAAGCAGGGGCAGAGCTATTTTGATTTGATTTGATTTGATTTGATTTGATTTATTTGTTTCTGCATGCATAATGTAAGGAGCCTACAACATTTTTCGGTAACGTATTTGAATTTTTTTTTAAAGTACTTTTTGACAATGAATCACGAATAAGCAATTACATATAACAATCATTTTTCAAAAAGAAACATGAAACATGAAATGATATATTGCCAATTTATTGTAATTCATTAAACATAAAATCATTTGCAGAAGAAGGGACTGCCATTGTATAAGCAATTTGCTTGAAAATATGGCAGCCCCACAGGCCTATATGGGGACAGGAAGCGGCTGCCCCTATCAATTTCAAGTGATCAAAAAAGAAGAAGACAAAAGAGAAGAAGAAGAAGAAGAAGAAGAAGAAGAAGAAGAAGAAGAAGAAGAAGAAGAAGAAGAAGAAGGAGGAGAAGAAGAAGAAGGAGAAGAAGAAGAAGAAGAAGAAGAAGAAGAAGAAGAAGAAGAAGAAGAAGAAGAAGAAGAAGAAGAATTAAGAAGAGAATGGGGAAGTGGGGAAGAGGGTATTATAATAGCATTATTTTGTTCATTTGAAATCTAAATAACCTCACCTGTGGGCTAAGGTTAAAACAGTAGAAAGTACCCCCCCCCCCCTCTTTTTTTTGTATAATAAAAATACGCTGGCGCTGCCCTGGCAAAAAATAGTACTAATGGCTGCTACCATGCAGGGAGATGGAATAAACTCCCATCTCCCTGACTGTACAAAATTGATTAAGAAGTAGCGATTCGCAGGGCCGCATTTCAACCTTCAGTTTTTGTTTGAGTTTAAAAGGCACTCTTTAAATTAAAACATTTTTTTTTTTCAAGATAATGATCATTGTTTGATGCACTTTGATTTATCACGTCCGTGTTTCTATGGGGATCTGGGCCCCGTTTCATAAAACTGGTTATCAGTAACATAATGCCGCATTTTTTGACAAATTTGCTCTCAGCCAGTCTGATGCAAGGATTTCAGTAGCTGGTAACAGTTATTGCAACTTGTTATTGATAACAAGATTTATGAAATTGATTTTCTCCTGTATGCACTGCAGAGGACTCTTGGAGTAAATTACAAGGATTTGAAAGTACCCCCTCTGCGATAGGAAAACACAAATCATTAGTCTTTGACGCTTAGTTCGCTGAACAATAATTTCATTATTATTGTTCATGCCTTATTATGCAATGATTGTGAAATATGAAATAAACTGAAACTGAAGCTGAAACTGAAACTGAAACTTTCTATCTCATTTTCTGCTATTTTTCTATATACTCATAAAAATTTTAGTAATATAACCGCACGGAGTGGAGCGGCAAGTTGACCTAAAATAGATGAATTTGCAGGAGATAATGCCCTGTGACCAATAGCATATCACTATAATTATCTGATCATACCAAATATTAGAAAGGAAGATGCCGATATACTTTCCTAAAGTCATGAACATGGGGTAACAATACACTGAAACCTGTTCTCAGTATTAAAAACACCTGTTTTCTCGCTCGCTCGCAACGCTCGCTCATAAAATCTAGAAACAAGATATTTTCGAGCAGCAAGCACTCTTTAACTTCAGTAGCTTGTTCGAATATCATAATATTTGGGGAGCGAGTTGTCCATCTGTCCTCGAATTCTGCAGGAAGTCGTACATCATCAAAATCATAGTTTATTTTAGTGGCAATTCTACGTTTTAAAGAATTCTTCCGTAGCTCTCTTCGCTGGCTTGCAGAAATATAAGTACAAGAGCGTCATTCTTGGCAGACAGGGTGATCAAATATACTATTCAGATATCTTCGAGGCATATCACTCGTATATTTAGAGACAGGATAGTTTGGGAAGGCAAACGAATTGGGCATGCAAGCGAGTTGACCGAATGTGTAATTTAGATAGCTATCTTATAGGCCTATAGCGGAACGGTAGATTTTCTGTACTTTACCTTCAGAAAGTAGATAATCTTTTTACTTTAGTAGGGAAAGCATCTTCTACCAAAGAGAATGATACCAAGATCATTAAATTTGGTGAAGTAATTTTGATTATATGCCCGTTTCTTAAAATACATTGATTTTCGAATTTCGCATGTTTTTCGCGACAGTGGAGAGCAGAATTGTGTCGGGAATGGCCTTTGATATGGCATGTTTGGCACGGTTTGTTGCTGACATGCATCAATGGACTTCCCTCAAACATCGTATTATGAAAGGCCATCCCGACAAAAAGCTACTCTCATCAGTCGCCAAAAATTTGAAAATGAATGTATTTTAAGGAACGGGCGTAGAATACAAATTACTTCACCAAATTCAATGATCTTGGTATCATTTTCTTCGGTAGACGATGCTTTACCCACTGATGTAAAAAGATCATCTACTTTTTGAAGGTAAAGTACTGAAAATCCAT
>CM057165.1:4975655-5025497 GCA_029962745.1 Echinometra lucunter
AAAAAAAATAGAGGAAAAGCTTGGAAAATTGATCAGATTTATCTTTTTATAAAAGCAGACCTCATGGCATGTGTTCAGCCATAACTCCCCAAGACATTCACTTCGAGAGAGCTCCAGTGGAATCTGGAAACTTTGCCAAGATGGGAGGGTGTGGTAGGCCTACCTGCGGAGAAAAACTCGCTAAACATGTTAACTATGGCACTGCATTTGTGGAATTTTTTTTCCTTTTCCTTTTCCTGGCACTTCCTCTCGTGGAACCGGGAGTCGAGCGGTGTCCGGGTTCTTGTACTTGTTTAAGCGACGGTTCTGTTCGATGCCGAAATCAGCTTTTGACTGAGGTCCCAACTAACATTCCACTCGAAGCAACCAAGTTTGATCTGAGATGGAACAGTATCCGTTTGATCCGGACGGGATCTTTTCCTAGTCTACCCCTCCTCAAAACTTTGAGGGTAGATTATAATGCCATATCGAACATCGAACCACATGCATTTAAGCACATGCTGTCTTTGTCTTCATTGTCTCTGATAGACAATCTCCTTGTTGAGTTGACGTTTGTCAGCTCTCTTCCAAGAAGACTATCCGTTTTGAGTGCGGAATTTAATTTCATCCAAACGTTAACTCTTGTCGATTCTCAAAGAGAATTCGTATTGGAACTAGACATATCCTCGAACTTCGTAAGAAACTTTACGAGCAGTAGCATTGTCACCAAGGAACTCCGTGCCATTTCATGTGGGCTTCGGGTATTTGACATTGATCAGTCCATTGGCGCAGCCGTTGTGGAATCCATCCACATGGCAAACAACCTCATCAGTTCTCTACCAGATCTAAGTAACCTCATTCAACTTGAATACCTAGATCTAACCGATAACCTGATCCAGGAAACTGCTCCGTATCTACCGCAAAAACTGACTTACCTCCATTTAGGCAACAATCAGCTCAGTTCTATCCCGATGTCCTGGTTAACCGGGGACCTGGCTTATCTCATATTGAGAGGAAATCCCTTGCAGTCTTTTCAAGACACTGCTACTGGAAACAGCTTCATGCAAATGCTTAGTTTATGTGAATGTGAACTCGGCGGTGTACCCATTTTGCCCGATATGACTCATCTTGCCCACTTCTCACTATCGCATAACAAGCTTCAAGGTGTATTCGAACTAGATACATCGACATTACCAAACATCAAAGTGCTTAACCTAGCATATAATGACTTAACAACTGTTACCGCATTACAAACTGGGGATCCTGTTGTACCGAGTCAAGATAACGAGCTCGTCCATTCCATTACAGATTTGAAACTGCATGGAAATCAAGTAAATGACTTGAAATTCCTTAACTCCTTTCCAAACCTGGTGCACCTTGAACTGAATGAGAATGACCTTGTGACATTTAACAGATACAACGTCTCGCACTTTCCCAAATTGATGGTGATATTTCTCCGAAAAAACAGAATATCTTTTTTTAAAGGCTTTGAGAATCTTCCCTCCCTGGAAGCTCTATACCTGTCGGATAACCATATCAAGTACATCAGTCCGAATGCTCTCCAGGGATCTGATAGTCTAAGGGCTCTCTACCTGGATGGCAACTGCCTTGTAGAACTTCCTTGCATATCAGATTCGTCACTTGCCATTCTCTCTCTCGACGGGAATGATATTAAAGAAGCTCTACTTAGTGGTCAAGACTACAAAGTCCTTCAAATCCTTCATCTTTCGGGTAATGGGCTCACGAGTTTAAGGTTTAATGGTAGCCTGGTCATTAATAAACTTAACTTAAACGATAATAATCTTTCGACCCTGAAAGGCATAGGTACACATTTCCTCCAAATGATGGAAGTTCTAGACATCAGTAACAATCAAATATTCTTTGTAAATACTAACGTATTTGAAATGAGCACAATTTCAGAATTGAAATGCGATGGAAATCTCTTATCCGTTTTACCACGTTCACCTCAATTAAGGATTCTTTCTGCGAAACGAAACAGAATTCGAGCATTAACTAACAATTCATTTCTCCTTCCTCCTACATATCCTGGCGTTAACACAAGTGCAGCCGACGGAAATTGTATGTTATCAGAGCTCATGCTAGATTGGAACTTGATTTCCTACATACAGTCCTCCGCCTTTGATGTTTGTCCCAAAATCGTCGTCCTATCCTTGTCTTACAATCCCCTTACAGAGATGGGAGTAAGGACATTCCAAAACCTTCCCAATCTTGTATCCTTCTCGCTATCCCATACAACCCTTGGGGACACGTTCTTTTGGCGGATCGTTCCCAGCAACCAGGGAAAGTTTTATTTTCTGAATATGGATAATGTCTCCCTATCGCTTATAGAATATGCGCTCCCATTTCCACTGCAGTGCAAGAAAATATCCCTACGTTATAACTCATTGAAAACCGTCCCATTGTTAATGGAATCTCAACAAGTTCAAGTTGTCGACCTATCCTTTAATGCTATCAACCTCCTGCAGGAAGAATCGTTTAATTTTAGCAAGAGGCTAGAGGGAGTAGATCTAAAGAACAATGCTATCACAGGCATACATTCACATGCCTTCGGATCAAACTTCCAACTGAAGATTGTAGACCTCCAGAACAACCGCATTCGCTACATTAGTCAACATGTCTTTGGAAAGTTAGGTCATTTCTCCCTTCTACTCGGTAATAATCACTTGGTCAATATCCTTCCTTTGAGTCTACCGCCTTTCTCTCGCTCCATCACTTTCAACCCTAACCTGTGGTCCTGTGACTGTGCACTGTGGCCACTTCGAGAATGGTTCCTTCGCTCAACGGATGGTGACCAGGGCCTGTTCTGTTGGACCCCATCGATTTTTCGCGGAAGGAAACTAGCATCACTGTCATATGATGAGTTGTGCTCGCCTATCAGGGTCACAAGCAACCCAAATCAAGATCTGGATAAAGAAGCTAACATGAGTGCCAATGATTTGAATATTACGAGTAAAGGAGTAGAGAGACAAGTTTTAAATGGCCATGTACTATATCTTGCCATGCTTGCAGGAGCAGTTCTTATCGGAGAACATTGCGGACTCACGACTTTAAACCTTTCTTATCTTAGCCTCAGCGCCTATTCCTAGCTGGATTTCCAGTCATTGATACTTAACCCATTCGTGACAGGAATTATTTAAAGCCTAATATGATCAGCTTTTATTCTTCAAATTGGCAACAACAACATTTTTATTTTGTTGCTACATTTTTCTTATAAAACGACATGTATCTGAAATGAATATAAATTGACAGAAATTACGATGAGAAGTCAAAAAGTTGCCAATCTGCAGGGGAAAAGGGTGATTTTAAACTTTCTATCACATTGCCAATTTAAGGATTTTAATGCTTATTTTCCTTTAAAAAATTTTCAGCATCAAACAACAAATATTGATGCAACCAAAATGGGCACAGTTTGTGTAGAATTGTTTGCTCTTTCTGCTCATGTATTTGGTATGATTTTTAGGGCTTTGCATCAAAAGATATTAGGCCAAACCACAAAATGTGGACCTCTGTCACGAATGGGTTAAAGGGAACAAAAACCCTGTGGAAAAATCAATTTTAATGAAAAGAGATGATTGAGAGAAGCAATTTAAAAAAGTTCCATCATGGTCAGTTACAAAAATGAGAAAGTTATGAAAGTTTTTAAAGTCTTGATTTACTTTTCTATGGCTATCTTCAAATTGGCAATGTTGCTTCCAAATGGCAGGTTTTTGTGGACAACATTACTCTTAATATGTTTTGTACACAAAATTTCATACTTTCTCTATTATAATCTGAAGATGCTACTTGCCTCTTTGTGGACTCAACATTTGTTGTGTCAAATACGTTTTCCCAGGATATACCTTGATATAAGTAGACAGGCTGCACCTTAAGAGATGATGGAGAAAATCATATGAAATTTTGTATACACATATTCAGAGTTGTCCACATAAAACTGCCATTTTGAAGCAACATTGCCCATTTGAGGATAGCCAAAGAAAGTAAATTGAAACTTTTCAAACTTTTCAAACTTTTCAAACTTTCTCAATTTGAAACCGATTTTGATGGAACTTTTTAATTTTTCATTTTTAATTGCTTCTCTCTATCCTCTCTTTTCATTGAATATGATTTTCCCCAGGGTTTTGGTTCCCTATACTCTCTCTATGTTCTCGTCATTTTATCTTGAATCGGTCTTTTTTGTGACGAATATAAAAGTATTCGATGTTTTCAGTTGTGTTGCGCGAGATATTTAGAACAAATTAATTTCGCACTCACCATTAAAACAACAACAACTAATAATCAAACAGTGATCATCGACTTTTACACCAAGCTGCACCTCACGGAAACTAGGCCTTACTCAAAATATTGGTTACAGTTCGTTATTCCGAAGGTTCGTTATTCCGAAGGTTCGTTTGTTCCGAAGGTTCTTTAGGCCGAGGGTTCGTTAGTCCGAAAATGAAATAAGGTTCGTTGTTCCGAAGGCTCGTTCATCCGAAAACGAAATAAGATTCGTTATTCCGAAGGTTCGTTAGGCTAAGGTCACAAAAGCCAGCGGCGACCGACCGATAAGTTTCGTTAGTTCGTTAGTTATTTTCGGACTAACGAACCTTATTTCATTTTCGGATTAACGAACCTTCGGAATAACAAACCTTATTTCATTTTCGGATTAACGAATCTTTGGAATAACGAACCTTATTTTATGTTCGGACTAACGAACCGTCGGAATAACGCCACAAATGTTCGGATTAACGAACCCTTTTTCATTTTCGGACAAACGAACATCTAGGTATGATGCAATTTGCGTGTTTCGGAATAACGAACATCACCCAAATAGGTGGCCCCTACCGTGACTGTGGAAGTTGATGTGCATGATGTGTATATACCGAAGATTGTGGTTTCGGAAATGAATTAGAAATTCAGAACAGCCTCCCTCCCGAAATTTATTCATGCAACATTTCACAGTAAATGTATATAAGCATAATTTAAAAATTGAATTTAAAGAAGCTTTGAATATCAATTGTTTTGGTGTTTGTTTGTTTGTTTGTTTTTTCTTCACGTGTGGTGTAATTGTCACTGTGATATCACTTTGTTCCTTTTGGTGAGTTTTGATTTTGTAATCGCTATTCATGCTAATCATTTATCTGTAAGTTATGCATAACTTTTTGATAATTCAACAATGTCATACATTCTTTGATGCGTTTGGTGGGTTTGTTTATTGACTTTGCATTATTTCATTAGCGTAGACAGGTCCTCATACGTGGGGGGGGGGGGGGTGATTCCCCCATATTTATTATACACAGTGTGTGTCCCTAACTTTTTGAAGTGTGTATCATGCATTTTTGCTTTCATTTCTGTTTCATTCTAGGCAGGGGCGGGCTGACCCTGGGGAGTTGGGATTTTTCCCCCCATGGGCCGCTCTTTATTTAGGTACGAGATCAGGTAGACCCAAGCCCCTAAACATCCGCCATTACGCCAGAACATTTGAAGGCTTCCAGCTACCGAAAACTCCTAGAAAACTTTTTTGACATAATGAAAAATCCTTTTAGGAAAGTCAAAATTTCTTCTTGATGAAAAGCAAATAGATGCTCCAGCAAAGAATAATTTTTCTTTGAACTCCTATGCTGCAATGCATGAAGATATTGTAAAGAATGAAAAAAATTGTTTATTTCAGAAACTGGAGCTAGAAAGGTTTAAGATTTGTGAATGACTTTAGGAGGAAATGGTTAAGTTTTAAGTAGACAAAAAAAAAAAACTATTGAAATTTGCAATATTTCCGATTACCTAACATACTTTATGATACAACATGAGATAGTAAAAAGTTGTCGACGATTCTGTAAAGTTAACCACCCCACTTAGACCATTTGATGAGGCAAATAAAAGGATGTAAAAATGTGTATATTTAAGTGATAAAAGAGAGGGTATTTAAATAATATTAAAAAGAAAGAAAGAAAGATGGGAAGAGAAAATCCGGCAACAAATTTCACCAGACAAATGGCGTTGTTTTGATTTCATACCGTTTCAAACAATACAATAACAAGACGTTACACTCAGATGATTCTAATACTGCCTAATCAATTGCATTGCTCCAGCGATTTGTATTTGTGTAAAATGCAGGTTAAATCAAGCAATACGTTTAAGTTCTGTATACTGCATGAGGGAAACAGTGAGCACTTGTTTTTTAATGTCACCTAGTTAGGCTTGGAAAGTATGGGAATACTTTGAAAAGAAATTGTTCGAAAGATATAAATTTTGTGGTAAAATGTTCATTTTGGAAATCATTGACATCCAATAAAGCTTTAAATTCACCACAAATAGCTTTTTACCAGGTTAAGAGTAATATTATTACGTTAATGAAAAAGGCTATTTTGGTGAAAATCATGATACAAGATTCATTTAAAAGGATGCTATCTCTTAGACTAATGTTGATAATATGTTTTGACTGATAGTGTATTGTATTACGTTTTGCATCTTAAGCTACGGTCCTCTTTCAATCCTTTACTTAAGTTTTGTGTACTGTTAATAGCATACATGTATTCACAACGTTGTGATCAGTCATTGTTTTTATCACTCAGCTGTTTTTTGCACATATATGAACGCAGATGTAGAGCTGTATACTATTTCAATAAAATGCCCTAATGTGGGGGAGAGAAAAAAAAATATTTGCTTTCCGAAACCATCCTGTTTCTAATAATTATAGGAGCGAGCGAAGTGAGCCAGGCAAAAACATGCACTTTTCATCATCAAAATATAGCATGCCTAGAAGATGCATGTATGTAAATAATATAATGAATCATCTCATTCCCAATATAACTCTATTTGGGCACCTCGTTTGCCGAATTCATGTGCTATATATGAATCCATCCTGGGGTTGTTGTGTGTTTGTTTTTTTATTAGCCTATAATAATGGGCCTATAATGATATAATATAATTTCCATTTCATTTGGTGGTATCCACCTAATACTCTCTTTACATACATAATTCTACGCACTTTGATAAGCGATATTAAAAATTCATCATTTTAGTCCTGCATTCTTTGGAAACATCGTCGTCCCTTGATCTTGTCTTTTCCTCTTCATTGAAAATGCAAATTCAATTCAATTTAAATTCAAACACATTTATTTCCAATTATTCAAATAAACAGCAAATTAATGAAACAACAAATTGACATTCTTGGTAGTGATAACAAAATACGACAATATAGACCAATTTCACCTCCGGTTCATGTATTTGGCCCTCTATCGGCGACGCCATTGCTGCGGTGGGCAAGCGCGCTGACCGCGATTGGCTCTGTGTACAAAATGAATGTAAGATATGAGATATGCCCCGATATTGTTCCATTTACTTTATTCTGGATCAATAAAATAAAGCATGGATACATGGGTAGATGAGGTAAGACAATATTCATATCTGACGGATGAAGGTATGATGTATTTTTGTACTTTCGATGGTTTTTCAACTTAGTTTTGTCAGTAAAAGTTCGATTGCAGCATAGAAGCTGTAGTAAACGGGAGCCCTCAATCTTACCCTGTTTACAAAGTCATGTTTTCACTCATTAAATTTTACGCCAAAGTACATAATGATAATGTTTCTTGACTTCAAAGTCCTTTCTATTGATGTTTTTACTGGCAACGAATTCCTTCACATTGCTTACGGAAACCTGTTTAGGGAGTACGGCTTCTAACACAAACAGGCTTCATGAGTCAAAAGCGAGTGAATTTCGCACTCAGTTAGCTTCCAATTTTTAAACTTTCTCCAATTCTTGTGGCATTTGAGCACCGCACAGCTGCGACCTGAACTTCCCTGATAATTTCTCATTGCAAATATTAAAAGAAATCTGCATATATTGGTCAAAATAGACACACAAAAAAATCGAACGAATGTACATAACGCGCTATTGACTTGTGTACTATAAAAGTTGGAGCGCCCACCGCAGTATGTCGAACTGTGTCGAACAGTCTGCTGCCCTGTTGTGTTGTGGGATTGGTCTATATCATCGTAATTACATAAATAATTGGAGGACATACCTCTAAAAGCAAAAGCTTTGGTCGAGGGTGCCCTAGGAAATATAATACGAAAAAGTATTTAAAAATGAAAAAAAAAAAGAAGAAGTGACAACAAAAAAGCACTCACAAAACATACACGCACACACACACCCACACCCGCGCACCCACACGCACACAGAAAAAAAAAATCCCAAACCGCTGAACTTGAGAAAGAGAGAGAGAGAGAGAGAGAAAGGCGAAATTGAATAGAGAAAGAGTAGGAGGTGCAAAAGAAAAGGAGTATAACCATAACAGACAAGAGAAATTCACGAAAAGATGAAATCCCAAGGAAGGTGGGGGAATATTTAATGAAATTGAATTATTTATGGGATGAAGTAAGATGTTTCTTCATCCTTCTTGAGAAACTGGCAAGAGATGCAGAGTATTTTTATCTGGGATATCGTTCCATAACTTAGGTCCCGAGTATCAGATATTGCTTTGGAATAGTATAAAGTCCTGTGTTTAGGTAAATGGATGTGGTTCACATGTGTGGCTTCGTATTTATGAATACTTGAATTAGGTTGGAAAAAAGTTACAAAATTCCTCAGGTAATAAGTTGTTAGTGGATCTGCATACATAAATGAGCTTTGCTGATATTTTAATATCGGTAAGTTTTAGTATGTTAAATTGTTTAAACAAATGGTCGACATGGCCACAAGGAACGGTACCTGTAATTATAAGAATAATTTTCTTTTGTAGGGTGATTAACTTATGTACTTTGGAGGTTGGAGAGTTCCCCCAGGCAAGGTTGCAATATAAAAGGTATGGTAGGAGAGCTGTAGAGCATACGGAGGATGTTAGGTAAAATGTGACGAAGTCTAGAAAATAATGCCAATGTTTTTTACAGACTTTGCTTTGTTTCGAGAATGTTTTTTCCAAGACAAAGAACTATCAATGTGTACACCTAAAAATTTAGTGTGTTCAACCCTAGGTAATGATACTTTGTCAAGATTTTTTTGATTTGATTTGAATTTATTTTTTCCACTTTTGTTCTCCATTGACAAATTATTGATAGCTCATATTAACAAAATATGTACGATTGCATACGTATCAAATAAGAATACAATAAGGTAATCACCATAGTTGGTAAGAAATATGATACAAAACAAAAGTGGTGGAACCTAAATTAAAAGCAGAGCTTGTACTACATAGGTCCCAAAAATACGATAAAGAATTGTACTTATAAATTCATTTTTATATAGATATATAGAAATGCTGTCATAATAAATGTCGTTTTTATTAAGTTTATGAAAATACCGAATGAGGAATTGGAGCAAGTGACCAGGTGATGCAACAAGAATTCTAACAATTTGATTTTACCCATTAAGGTATAGTCTCTCTGTTTCCACCATGAAATAATTTTTTATTTTTTATTTATTTATGTTTTAAATTTTACTGAGAATTTACTTGTAATACTTTCGCATAATCTAAACTGAAAAATACTCCTACTGTTTTTCTAAATGGTCACTACTTTTTGAAAAGGGATTGTACCTGGGCTTTCCCAGCTATAGAACCTAGTAACATAACATACACTATTATGTCTCTGTCCATGCATTGTGAATCCACTGGCAGATACTCTTGAAAAACTTTCAAATATTAATTCCAATCGCTTAATTGACTGAAGATGAAAAGAGTGATATCATCCGCATGAAGTATCTGTTTCACTTCTGCAATTGGAAACCAGTAATGCCCTTATTTTTCTTAAAACAAAAATAAACTCAATATGGTCATCTTGCCCCCTATAAAAAATTCAAAATACCCTGGCGCCGCCCCTGAAAGAACGTATACAAAAGGCTCAGTAGTTAAAATCAATATAAAAAAAAGAGGTAAATTGTTATTTGAGGTACACATGTTATCATCTGTCAACCTTACGACTTCAACTTTGTTTCTATTTTCCATATAACCTAGGGGGTCTCGTGAAAATGTTTCATCTACAAGTTACTTCTTTCACTCAGCTCATGTACGAAGAACACGACTTTAGAAAGAATTTTGAGGGCCTAGTAAGAGGTACATTGACCTATAATCCTTAATCGTTAGTAAATCTTTTCTCTCCTTTTTAATGAAAGTATTGTTACAGCTTGCTTTTGGTAAGCGGCTAGTTAACCGCTTCAACTACCACGATCAAGGGGTGCTTCAGCCGCCCCCATCCCCTCATCACCGAGCACCCTCTACATTTCGTTCCACGACCCTTTCCTTATGGTCACATGCGCTTTGTGCAGCGCTAGCAACGAACGTAGCTAGCTAGCGAGATAAACTTCACACCATCGGTCGGCCACGCCCACATGTATGCATGCATGTTTTGACATTAAACGTCTTTGGTACGGACATTCTACTGCTTCTCGGATTTGAATATGTAAGAAGCCTTTAATACAGGTAGATCTGCAGCTACCTGATACTAAGAATGAATACTTAAATGTCTGCATCTAGATTTCTGGTGTTATTTTTTAGTAGATCTATATTTATGTCGGGAACGATGTGACCATAAATAATTCAGGAGCGTCCAGTCGGTAGTACCACACTCGTTCATAAATCCAGCCCCGTGGGCGGGCGGGAACGAACGTCTACGAGACGATGAGCGGTTGCACGCCTGCTTCAAGCTTGTGTGAAATTGATGTTGATGCCTGGGTGCTTTTTGTGTATGTTTTTTTTTAAATGGCATAATCGTGTTTCAGGCCCCACTCAATTAATGCATGGTGAGTGGGGCTGATGCCCACATACATCATGATCAATTATCTCTCCTGACCTAACTTAGACCACAGCTAACTAGGACAGAAATAGAAGACGACTGACTTTCACAATTTTTTGAAAAGGATGTGTTGATTGATCATCATGTTTAATCATCATTATCTTCTTTTATACTCGTGTTAACGGCCTAACGGCCCCACTAAACGTGATTCAAATATCATTAATACAGCATCGGGGCTGATGAGCACAGTATATATACTCGTGTTTATGGTCCCACCAAACGGGATCCAAACGTGATTAACACAGCAGCGGGGCTGATGCCCATCAGCCCCACTGCCATGATAATCAGTTCATAATCCCGTTTGGTGGGGCCGTAAACACGAGTATATATTAGGGAGTTGTCAATCGAGTAATGTTAAAAATGTGAAATTGTAAAAATGAGTTTCATGATCGATCAACTATTGAACAAATAATAAAATGTAGGCCTAATACTTCGTGGGGGAATCAGCCCCACATTCAAACTATATTAGAGGTGGGGCCTGAAACACGGTATTGCCTTTTAAATTATCAATGCAAACGCTACCTTTCACTATGAACATGGCGGACAAAGAAAGCGGACAAAATAAACAACCCCTCATTCTAATACCCTTCACAATGGTTCTGGTAGTCAAAAGAACATCCCTTCACTGCTACTGTCTAAAATGTGTGGAACATGTGTCACATGCATATTCATCTGGAACTACATGATTAAACGTAATAGCTGTGAAGGGATGTTCTTTTGACTACCTGAACCATTGTGAAGGGTAGAATGAGAGGTTATTTATTTTCTCCGCTTTCTTTGTCCGCCATGTTCATAGTGTTTGTAGAAATAAGCATGATGTTGATTGTTGCTTTTTGTGTAGATCTATCTTTTATTATTTTAATTAGTTTTATTGCACCTGCTTAGCCAGGAAGGGGGGGGGGGGGGGGTTGGGTGTGGTCCCCGGGGCCAATTCATACTAGGTGGACACCATGCTCGTACACAAAAATGTGTAAAAAGGGTTGTTTTTCATGAACGGGCATGAAAAGGGTATGAAAATTTCAAAAATCATGAAAACAGGGTATACTTTTACAAGAGCTTGGGTGCGTGACTGTGTGTACTTGTTTAGGGTGGGGATGGCAAAATACTTTAGGGTATTCTGAGATTGAAGGATAATTACAAAGTCCATTATTATTATTATTATTACATGTATAATTATATTTGTATGAGTCCATGTATGAGCATGGTGTCCACCTTGTAATGGCAGTGGCCCCCTGGAATGTGGTCAAACCCAACCCCCCCCCCCCCCCTTTCCCCCATCCCCCCTATCTCCCCCCCCCCCCCAAAAAAAAAAAGCTTCAGTGGGAAGAGAAAATGGTGAGAGAACGCAGGCAGAGAAGGAGCAGACAAGGAACAAGGAACGGTGACACGGACATCAAAGCTTCAGTGAGAGGCGGAAACTCCCCCTAACCTATAGGGCCTAGGCCAGGGAGCATGCTTTGCTGCATGCTCAATGATGTAATACACTCACTACCACTCCATAAAAGGATGTACAGTACTGGCTACAGAGCCAGTTTTATTGTTATAATGCAGATGTTACTTTCAATGTCTAAACTTGATTATGGGTACTTTTGTTTATACTTTATCCCAATTTATTTTTTATCCCAAAGTCAGATAAGACTACAAAAACCTCCCAGAACAAACAGACAAAAAGAAATAAAAAAACATAACAAAGGCAAATCATGAAATGTTTAATAATTATAAATAAAGTCAAAGTAATTTTTTGACGGTTTTCCCTAACCTTGGTGATATAGGTATTTAACCTGTTGTACTTAAATTCAGCTTCAGTTTATGAAGTAAATGGCCTTGTACTATCAGGAAAGCAGAGGTTTTGACTTGTTGAATTTCTAAATCTGAAGGCTGAATTTTCACTCCATTTATTTCATTAATTTTCGTAGTAATGATTTTAAGCCCTTAGGTGTCGTAAGAGTTCAAATTCGTTATAAGTTCTTCAAATAATTTTCTTTCACATCCAGCTGTGCGTACTCATCTCATTTCCATTTTTGTTTTCATCATCTCAGTTCAGCCCATCATGGTTCTTTTGTTCACCCTTTCTCTTTATAGACCGGTTTATTAACCCGTTGAGCCCTATTCCAGAGATAACTCGGGCTAGGGTCTATGGGAAATCAAATTGTGTTCAACGGGTTAATGTATCAAATTTATGCACTTTTTTCTCCAGAACCCATGGTTACCAACTATTCAGTTCACCTGTTCTGCATCATGGCCTCTGAATAGCTGGAATCCAATTTGCATACATTAGTTGTTGCTGTGTCAGGCAACCCTCTGGCAAGCTCTTATTGGTTGAGGGAAACTTTGTTTAACAACTATGCATAAAATTATTAAACAATGCAGATTATGTACCCTCACTCATACTCATCCTACATGTACATCTTACTAGTTTGGTTCAACTTTCAGCCTTGGTTCTTCTACTTCTCTGGGTTCTTCCATTTTCTGTTTTTCTATTGGGTACCTACTGTTTAATGTGCATATATTTCAATATTTTTGTTTTTTAACTAATTTATTGAGAGGTCTGCAGAGCAGGCCAACAAATCAGGGCTCCACTGGACTTCATTTTGTTGACTTTTTTTATTTTGAGTTCTTCATTAGCTGCAATTACATCATCATCATCATCATCATCATCATCATCATCATCATCATCATCATCATCATCATCATCATCATCATCATCATCATCATCATCATCATCATCATCATCATCATCTGTATGGGAGTTTGTAGAATGTCCTGTAGGTATCCCGGTTGTATCGCTTGGTACATAGGAGGGCAAGACTTCCTTTTGCGATAGCCACCCAACATGCAATGTGTGCTTTATTCCGTTAGCAAATTTGGGTGGCTGTTGCAAAAGGAAGTCTTTCCCATAGTAGAATTCATTTTGTAGTTCTTCAGATATTTTATTTAGTACTTCTAGCTGTTTCATTTGACTGAGTTTTGATTGCTTTATGACTGATTGTGGAGTGTTTCAGCGAGAATTTGTAAAGTGTTACAGTGTTATGGTGGATTCTGTATTTGTGAGAGTGAACTAGATCTTTAATGAAATGAAAGACTGTGTGTACAAAGGTTCAATCCGGCTACGATGATGTCCGAGTCATGCAACCTTTTCAAGCCCACTTTCAGACCATCTAAATTCATTTTATCACTATACAGCAACCATCTAAATACACGAAAGGTACTAGACTTTATAATATGAATCTGAATGTCGAATAACGAAACAGGAACTCCACATGACAGACAGCATCCAGCATGCAGCTTGCGAAACCCGTATAAATGGAATCCTTCTGGATTTATATTTTGTACACTCTGATATGACCAATCACCTATAATTTTGTACACTCCAGCGCCCCCCCCCCTTGATGTAGCTGATACGAAACATTACGGCATCAGCCGACCTCTTCCAAATTAGCATTTTTATGCGATGCTTTAATTATACAGTATTTTTTTATACAAGTGTTGACACTTGTACATTGTTTCTCTGAACGAGTTTCGTTCAGAGTAGAGTAAATTTACTCTAGTCTGAATGAGGCCGTGAGGCAATATATGGCCAGACTTTGCACCAGCGACTAGTTTGCAAATGTAGTCTCTTTATGCACATTGGGTCAGAAATATCATGGTAATGTCATGCAACCTTTTGTCGTCAGGTACATGAATACGTTGAACTGGCAGCTAGTTTAATAATTCAGGCTGTTTTTCTATATCATATATATATATATATATATATATATATATATATGTATATATAAACAAAGTAGAAAGTGTTCTGCTCGGAGTTGGTGATATCAAAAACTCAAAAACGAATAAAAAAAAACCTCCGTAAACCAAAGAAATTTCACGAATTTTCGCCCTTAGGGCTTTATCAAGTTTTTAATGTAAATTTGAAAATGCGTCGTTTATATATATATATATATATATATATATATATACTGTCATACATATATGACAGGGGTATCTTGTGTTGTGAAGATTGGGAGATTCTCCCAACCCACAACAGTTACTAAGCAAGAAATTATTCAAACGATATAAAACTTTACATTGGTTAGTATTCCATTAAGTTACATATCATTCATTACATTTCTTGTGTCTTTCACCTTTTATATATGATTGTCGTTCTCTAGAATACCTATTCTGATTTTAAATTTTTGTACAAATTTGATGCAGATGCTTTGAAGAAGATGGGTGAGACATATGATGTTGTCATAGTAGGAGGCGGTCTAGGAGGGCTCATCGCTGCTCATCTCCTGCTGAAAGAGAAAAGTGGGCTCAAGATTCAAGTCCTGGAAGCATCAGGTAATCATGGGATGGGGAGGGGGAGCTAAAGGGGTGTTTAGTAATGAGGTGACATGTCCCCCAACAAATCCCCGCAACATTTCAGTTAAAAAGTCAGTGGGGTATGAGGCAAAATAACATGTTGCTGAGGCAGGACACGTTTTTTTGCTGTCTGGCTGCAAAAAATGCGCACCAATCAAATTCCTAAAAAGCTATCGCAAAATATGAGAGTTGACGCGTTAATGTGCCACGATGTCACGCCATATCTGAACACTAAAAATGTTGAGGGGACATGTCGCCTCGTATCTGAACACACCCCTTAACGAGGTCCCTGTCAAAAAGAGGCCCTTGCTACAAATCTTTCCCCACTGCTTTCCCATATCAAGGCCGGACACACAAAAAATTTCTGTCTTTTTCTTCTTCCTATGCAAAAACTGTCCTCTGCTCACTTGCAAATAATATGTAGTGGATATCTATTCTAATGGATATCTATTCTAATACATCTTTCTTATTGGTTAACTTTTATTCCTTGGTTCTTCTACTTCTCTGGGTTCTTCCATTCTCTGTTTCTCTATTGGTTACTTCCTTTTTAATTTGCATATATTTAAATTTATTTGTTAAACCAATTTTTGGAGAGGTCTGCAGAGCAGGCCAATAAATCAGTGCACCAATCAAGTATGTCCAACCAAGTGTGATGGTAAAAACATCAAGACAAGGCAAGGGATAAAGATGGATGGTAAACTGCTTTAACCCATAGAGGTACAGTGTCACCTTTAGGAGACGTTTTTGCTGTATCTGTTGGTCCAGAATGTTGGGCAGTACATATACATGAGCAGAAAGAGAAAAATGCACTGACAAATTTGAGCCTATTTCCATCGCTGTATGGTGTGGCGTTCTCGAATTAGAGCAGTTTAAGTGTAACTAATCATTAAACTCTTTAAATTGGCAATGCAGTGAATAATATATAATCACTATTTCTGTGTTCAAATTGGCAATTCCTGATTCAATTTTACAATTATATCTCATTTTGGTTTATGTTATATCCATATTTCTTTTTTCAAGCTATGTAAACGTGGAAAAAATAATTTGTATTGCCAATTTGAGGATTGAAGATGATTAATTTGGACCTCAAGAAAGCTCTGTACTGCTATGGGTTAAAAAACAAAAGTGAAAGCAATTAACGCAGTAAAGGTGCCATTCATATACTCGCTATCTGTGTATTGTAAGCTACAGTAATGTGATGCACAGTAATGAGTATGCATTAAGAAACTCTTTATTTTTTTTAAAAAGTGATTTGCAGCTGCATTTCTGAGTGTGCTTTAAAGCTCATGTGCAGCAAAACAAAAATTGGCTTGAAATTGATGAAATATAGTCTCAGTTTATTGACTGCCTCGCATAACAAGTTCTAGGTGGAATCATGTGATATTCCATTCATAATTTTCAGTGAATTGTAGTGTAAATATTTATGCGATTTAATAGTTAAACTTTACTCCAGGGCCTCTGCACAACGATCACAGTGCTGTTCGTCTTCACACCAAACAAATAGCTCCAGATTAATCCTTAATTTACATGTATGAACCTGTCTTCAGTTTCAAGATGAAGAACAGTTAAGCTTTATTTCATCTTACATAATGCATCCTAAAATAGAAAATAATGCAGCGTTGATTGAACTGGACTCTAATTACAAATTGAAACATATTAAGAAGAGGCCCTTGTGATTGGTTTTGTTTTGTATAGAATTACGTGAAGAACTGAAGATGATACAGGAAATACATGGTTTAGGTTTGATATGGAATCAAAACTAGTGACTGCCTACTAATTAATTTCTTTAGTTGCTCAATGGGAGTTTATAATCAAATGTGAACACCTTTGAGATTAATGTACAAATATTGACTGCTTTAAGGGGCATGGTTAGGACTATAGCCTTGGGAGCGTTTCATGAAGTGTCTGTGTCAGCGAATTTTACCGACAACTGTTACAAGCTACTGAAATCCTTGCATCTGATTGGCCGAGAGCAAATTTGTCAGTAAAAATCACTGACAAGACACTTCATTAAATGCTCCCCAGATGTGATCTTATTCAGCCCCTGGTGTATAGAATCGCTATTTTTCCTTTAGTCTAAAGTGGCGCTTTATATCATGGATGTTATCACATGTACCAGTACATTATCATTTACATTATCATCATCATAATTGTCATCATCATAAGAAACAACATTTTCATCATGACTAGTCCTATCGGTTGCTCCTATCATGATCATCATTATCAATTTTGCTATCAGCATTGGCTTTGTTAATAGTCCCGTCATTATTTATCCCTATCCATGTCAAAACATCATTCTGATAAGAATTTCTGACAGACCACCTGGTTTGTTGGTAACCAAGGATTCTAGAGAGAAACTTGCATGAATTTGAACAACATGTAGGTTTATTGAATTCACCAGCATAAATTCATGCCCATAAGATTCATTTTATACTTTTCCAGTGTCTATGTAATGCAGACAAGAGATAAATCAGCATGACCTATACAGTGTACAGAATGAGGCTTCTCAAGATTCATGTCTCCTAATTAACCTGTTGACTACTGAATTGTTACAATGCCCATAGGTTTTTTACGGGGACCACCTGATACCTTTAGGCCATGGGTTAAGTGCATTTAGAACTTGTACCGGTAATAGCTTTAAAGTATTTATTATACATAAAGAATTATCTCATTAAAGCTCATATCATAAGGACTTTGCTCGCAAGGAACGTTCCTTCCCAGGCTCTAATGGTCTTGAGTTGAGGTCATTGTGCAAAGTAACTGTTTTTTCATGAAGTTAAAGGGGGAAAACAGCACTTTAGAGAAAATAAATGATAAAAGGGAAACAATCAGAGAAACTTGATTAAGTTTTTTTTTCTCAAATTGGCAAAGAATAAAAAGAACATAATTTTTGTTGAAAGGTATGTGCAAACTCATTACTGATATGGTGGATCACTTGTTTTTCACTGCCATATGGTTGGATGTCTTAAAGTTACACAAAGCTGAATCCTAAAGCTACGTACCCTGCAAATATGTGACCCTCCATCAAAAATTTTAGAGCAAACGGCTAAAATAGAGAACTTGGGCTTGAAATGTTGATTTTAGTGGGTGTTTAAAGATATTTTCTAATAATTCATTTATTGATCTGCCATCTGACCCAATTTAGGAGCCATCTGTAATGGGGAAAATGTGTTTTTTCTTTGATTTAAAATTACCATTTTGGGAAAATTTTTAACCTATTCGTGACAGAGGTCCGCATTTTGTGGTTTGGCCTAATATCTTTTGATGCAAAGCCCTAAAATCATACCAAATACATGAGCAGAAAGAGCAAAAAATTCTACACAAACTGTGCCCATTTGGGTTGTGTCAATATTCGTTGTTTGATGCTAAATTTTTTTAAAAGGAAAATAAGCATTAAAATCCTTAAATTGGCAACGTGATAGAAAGTTTAAAATCACCGTTTTCCCCTGCAAATTGGCAACTTTTTGACTTCTCATCATAATTTCTGTCAATTTATATTCATTTCAGTTACATGATGTTTTATAAGAAAAATGTATCAATAAAATAAAAATGTTGGTGTTGCCAATTTGAAGAATAAAAGCTGATCAAATTAGGCTTTAAGTAATTCCTGTCAAGAATGGGTGAAATAAAGGAATGTCAGCATGCTGGGTAAGACCTTTACTGTATGTGTTATAACTCAGAATTTATTCACTTTGTTGCTTTAAAAATCTAAACAAGGAGAGAAGTACATTTGTACTTGAACAGTGTATATCTCCTTGGAAACTATATCAAGTTTGAGTCTAATCTGATAATCCCTTAATTGTCAATACTAGGGAATTTTCATTCAACCTTGTGAGACAGACTATAGGACACCAGTATGGCACTTGTCTTTACATGTACATCCTGTTTTCTCTATTATTCTGGTGATTAGCCTGTCTGACAAGCTCTCATTTTCAATGTAATTTCAAAGGGTTTGCAGTTTGTATGGTATAGACAAGGCAAACTATATCATCATTCAAACCTTTAGAGTCCAAGCTTTCAAACTACAGTGTTTGATAAAGTGTTAAAAATGTCAAATTTCAGATTTGTTGGTCGTTTTCTGGTGGAGGGTCACATATCTGCGATGGATGCATTCAATGCGCCAAACTTGCGATGCAACACTAAGCAATGAAAATATCATCAAGGGTTTGCCAGAAAAGAGTGGGAAATTAACTACAGCGGAATGTCTACAATTTGCAGCCGTAGATTGCTATTGTTATAAAAGAACGCTGAACAAGAATACCGCAGAAAGTCTGCTCCAAAAAATTTAGAGTATTTTTACAATGTTGATAAACAGTTGTGACCTTACAAAAGTTCAAGTCACAACAACCTTATAGACGTAGCGCAAAATATGATGTTATGAGTTTGCGCAACTTTTGGCAGACCTCTTTCTTTGATATCTGACCTTGAACATGTCAACTTGTAATGCACATCTTATCATTATATACATTGTATGTAGAGGCCAACGCATTATATGATTTGACTGTGACCCGAGTTTTAGGAAATAAAATTCTGTGTTAACCCATTCGTGACAGAGGTCCACATTTTGTGGTTTGGCCTAATATCTTTTGATGCAAAGCCCTAAAAATCATACCAAATACATGAGCAGAAAGAGCAAAAAATTCTACACAAACTGTGCCCATTTTGGTTGCGTCAATATTCGTTGTTTGATGCTGAAAATTTTTTAAAGGAAAATAGGCATTAAAATCCTTAAATTGGCAATGTGATAGAAGGTTTAAAATCACCGTTTTCCCCTGCAAATTGGCAACTTTTTGACTTCTCATCATTATTTCTGTCAATTTATATTCATTTCAGATACATGACGTTTTATAAGGAAAATGTAGCAATAAAATAAAAATGTTGGTGTTGCCAATTTGAAGAATAAAAGCTGATCAAATTAGGTTTTAAATAATTCCTGTCACGAATGGGTTAAGTATGGAGTCTTTAAGAAGAGAAATTATCCTTATTGAGGTTCAGAAATAATGGCAGACATTGAATTTTTTGGTTTACTGCAAGCCTTTTACTCAGAATAAAGCCCAAATCAGCTTAAAAATTTTGTGGACAATCACAAGACTACATTGACTTCACTACGATTCACAACTGATTTTGCTTTGTCTTCACCGAGGAGGCTTGCAATAGCTTGGAATTTCTATTTTGGTATTCATATGACTATTCATAATTTTGATCATAAAGACTTAATATTCATATTAAGTGCTATAACAATTTTTACAAAAATCGGATCGCAGACTGCTTGTATATCAATGTGCGGTCGGCTTAAGTGGCATGATAAAAAAAAAATATGCTGGAGTTTGCTGCTGGATTTCTGAATGAGCATTAAAGGGTTAAACAGGTCAGTTGAAATAGTTTGAAGCAGTGAGAATAGAGAAAACCAGCATACTTATGGTTGTTCCTTTGTCATTTTTGAATTGAGTGGAAGTGTACAGGATACAAACTATCAATGTTTATCTTGTTTCCCATATCTTAGATCGTGTTTGCGGCCCGCTGAAGACTGTTGAGCTAGAGGCTGCCAATGGAAAGGATCACTTTGATATAGGGGTTTCAAGAGTTGGAAGGTTTGTGCACCAAGATGATTATGTGTTTATACCGGGTATCCCAGAAAAAACGGAATGGCGAATTTTCAGTACTTAACCTTCAAAAAGTAGATAATTTATTCACACCAGTTGGTAAGGCATCGTCTACCAAAGAGAATGATATCGAGATCACTGAATTTGGTGAAGTAATTTTGATTCTATGCTTGTTTCTTAAAATACAGTGATTGTTAAATTTCTGCATGTTTTTTGCAACAGATGAGAGCAGATATTTGTGTCTGGAATGGCCTTTCATATGGCATGTTTTGTTATTCACATGCATCAATGGGCTTCCCACAAACATCGTACTATGAAAGGCCATCCCGACACAATTCTACTCTCATCGGTTGCTCAAAACTTCAAAATGATCTTGGTATTATTCTCTTTGGTGGAGGATGCTTTACCCAATAATGTAAAAAAATCACTTAATTTTTGAAGGTAAAGTACTAAAAATTCGCCATTCCTCTTTTTCTGGGACACCCGGTATATGAGTGTGTGATTGGTGCAGGGTGAGGTTGAAGCCTTTTAGGAGGAAGGCAGCTTAAAAGGAAACCCAGGAGCCAAGTCAATTTTAATGAAAAGAGAAGCTAAAGAGAAGCAATTTTTTGAAAAGTTAAATAAAATTCGGTTACAAAATGAGAAAGTTACGAATGTTTGAAAAGTCTTGATTTACTTTCTATGGTGATCCCCAAATTGGCAATATCACTTCAAAATGGCAGGTTTTTGTGGACAACTCTCAATATGCTTTGTATACAAAATTTCAGATTTTCTCCATTATCTCTCAGGATCCAGCTTCTCTCTTTCTTATCTTAAAGGGGGTACCCAATGCTGAAACAATGTTAGTTCATTTAAAAGAGCATGATTTTATTAGCAGAAAATCATCTGCCTACAATTTTTTAAAAAGTCGTGTCGCCAAGGAAACCCTCAAATGTGGTAAGATTTCAGGATATTTTTGACCCCTCAGCTGTGACCCAGTTTCAACTGGGTACCCACTTTGACGTCAAAATGACGTCAAAGTGGGTACCTTGTCGCGCAATTCTAGCAAAATGCGCGCAAGGTATAATACAAATTGTACAGTCTGTCACGCAGCACAACTGCAATGTGCGAAGCTGGGTACCCACTTTTACGTCATACCTCATACTCAAATTTTTTGGTCAACTCTTGACTTTTTATGAGAAAATTAGCCAAAATGCATTGATTTTGATTGAAAATCAAATTTTTAATGTTATTCTTCTTAGAATTCTATTCTCGATCATATATAAAAAAAAAAAAAACCCATTGTGTAATCACTTTAAGATATATCATGGGAAAATGTATTTGACACAACATACGTTGAGTTTACAACTTGTTTGAAACAGCCAGAGACTGTCCAAGTTAAGCATTGTAAATAGACTAAAGGTTTCAGGGAATTGTGTTGAGCATCAAAATGGATTTTGTGTCTGCATACTATAGTCTTCCTTCTTTACCCCTTGCTTCTTATTTTCAGGGCTCATACGGGTCAGGGAATTTCTGGAAAGTCAGGGAATTGGAAATTCTTTTTTCCAGAAGCAAAAAGTCAGGGAAAGTCAGGGAATTTGTCACTTTCTTCTGGAAAGTCATGGAAAATCATTTATTCAAGATATTTTTCATATTAATAAATTCACGCTCCAGCAAGCCCTGCATTCATGGCACTCAGATCAGCTTTGAATCTCTTTTGATCAGCGTGCTTTTTATGTAAATTTTACATTGCATGTGATCGATGTGTCATGGAAATTTGCTTTTTTCTGCCCTGGAAAGTCATGGAAAGTCATGGAATTTTGAAAATGTATAAGTGTATGAACCCTGTATTTTGCTCCTGTAATTTAAACCCCAGTGCCCAGCCGTTGATGCTAGCTTTGCTCAAGGAGTTTGGGGTCGAGACCTACGTGCATTATGACAAGGGAACCAAGCACTGGCAGCTCCCAGATGGCAAGGTCAAGAAGTATTCTGGAGCAATTCCTCCTCTGGCCTACACAGCCCTGGTGGATCTCTTGAGATATTTCAGAAAGGTAGGATCCTTACCGGTGATTGGCTGGTTTTAAGGACTATATTGTCCAAATGTACAATATTTCCCGAGTTGTAGCTGAGAGAAATATGAATTACACTGAAAGCAGTATACATGTCCATGATTACGAAAAGAAAGAAAAAAGCTCATGTGTATTACGATTATTACTCCATTGCCGTTATTCATCCATTTAAATCCAAAACTTACTTTCACCAATCATTTTGGGATGTATACAGCTGGCAACATGCATGTATTATTGATCTGCTGGTTTAGTTAATGTTTCCTAGCTGTAGATAATTTTATTGTTACTGTGCAATAGTCCCAGGGAAGGGGGGGGGGGGGGGGGGGGGACTGCAGGAGGCTGAATTCTGTCCTTGGCTGATGCTGTTTCCACTCATTACCTGCATTCAGTGTGATCAGCTATCCGCCTGCTACATAGGATTTCCTGTATTGCCAGCTGCAGCAGTCTGCCTGCCATAGGCCAGGGGAAGGGGATGGGGTAACACAAAGGGGCCATGGCTCCCTGTCCATCCACTGGGGAAAACAAGATTAGGGGTCAAGACCTTCCCCTTCCGCACCCACAGCAATGCCCTCCCTGTTTAACCCATTCATGACAGGAATTATTTAAAGCCTCATATGATCAGCTTTTATTCTTCAAATTGGCAACACCAACATTTTTATTTTATTGCTACATTTTTCTTATAAAATGTCATGTATCTGAAATGAATATAAATTGGCAGAAATTATGATGAGAAGTCAAAAAGTTGCCAATTTGCAGGGGAAAACGGTGATTTTAAACTTTCTATCCCATTGCCAATTTAAGGATTTTAATGCTTATTTTCCTTTAAAAAATTTTCAGCATCAAACAACGAATATTGACACAACCAAAATGGGCACAGTTTGTGTAGAATTTTTTGCTCTTTCTGCTCATGTATTTGGTATGATTTTTAGGGCTTTGCATCAAAAGATATTAGGCCAAACCACAAAATGTGGACCTCTGTCATGAATGGGTTAATATTGGTCTATACCAGTGCAGTTTGCAATATTGTTACGTTTCATTTGTCGTATCTGAACGTCCCTAGATGGACAAGCTGGCTGAGAAGGTCAACTTGAAGGATGTAGCAGCCACAGAAAATTGTTCCGAATGGGATGATACAACAGTAGAACAATTCATCAACAAGTTTCTGTGGACTCAAGGTAAGTCTTTGCAGTATTCATAGTTGAAACATTTCAAAGAAAAGGAGAACATGTATACATAGTAATGCTTCATGATAAAACTAGGAATGGGTTTCCTTGCATTCCTAAATTTCCAAACAGTAGGCCCCTTGACTGGGGTGTGCAACTGCATGCAGAGATACATGTATTTGCTTGGAAATGCCAAAAAAAATCCATCAAAAAGATAAAGAAGCATTTGTATTTTTCTGCCATACTCTTCTTGTTACCATTATTCTTAAGTTTTGCTCGTACAGGAATATGTTTCATAAAACACAAATTTGTATGGGCTGCAAAAAGGTCGCTTGGATTGTTTCATTGTGATGAGGCTTAACATTTTACTTCTCATGATAATAGAATGTACCTTTTAATAATTGTCTGTCAAATGTGGCCCAGACCTGGGGATATCTTAAAGTGATTACACAATGGTAAATTTTTTTTTATATATGATCGAGAATAGAATTCTACGAAGAATAATATTAAAAATTTGATGATTTTCAATCGAAATCGATGCATTTTGGCTAATTTTCTCATGAAATGATAAGAGTTGACCAAAAAATTTGAGTATGATGTATGACGCAAAAGTGGGTACCCAGCTTCGCGCATTGCAGTTGTGCTGCGCGTTAGACTGTACAATATGTATTATACATTGCGCGCATTTTGCTAGAATTGCACGACAAGGTACCCACTTTGACATCATTTTGACGTCAAAGTGGGTACCCAGTTGAAACTGGGACACAGCTGAGGGGTCAAAAATATCCTGAAATCTTACCACATTTGGGGGTTTCCTTGGCAACACAACTTTTAAATAAAATTTAGGCAGATGATTGTCTGCTGATGAAATCATGCTCTTTTTTAAAATGAACTAACATTGTTTCAGCATTGGGAACCCCCTTTAAGCCCATTTGCTCCATTATTATTATTATATTGTGAGGCAGGTCTTAGAAGGATTTGTCTTGCTTTTTTGGGGGGTAGTTTTTTTTTTTTTTTTTTATAATAGTGACTGTAAACAGTGCAGTTGCTGCTTTACCCCCTTCCATTGGCTAAACTGTAGTCAGTGTTTTATTTCCCATTGTATGTTTTATAGGTTTATTTTCAAGTCTCTTTTGTTTTCATGCTAAATTTACAATGTGCAGTCCATTTAAATCAGAGTCTCTACTGCAAGTGTCTTCTCATCCTCCATATTTTAACCAGTTTCACTTTTCTCTTGCTGCAACATACCAATTGATTTTGATTACCACATTCTTTAAATATCTGTACTGTTGCACAACTTCCATGTATCATCAAGCTTTCAGTTTCAAAATGCTGAAAGGCATTTCTTATATTTATGTACAGCATAATTCATAGACATATGTGTATTATAAGGGGGGAAAAAATGGTCAATGTGTGGAACGATGAAATGGCAATACAACATCTATCTACAAGTGCTTTACGGCCATCAGACTGTGAATGCATAAGAAAAGTAATACAGAAATATATAATCATTATACCTGATATGTAACTAATAAGTTAATGATAGTTTAATAAAAATAACCATTACAAATGCCCTGACCGTTCTATTGGCCTTTAAATGAAAGGTTTAAAAGGGCCTTTAGTCATTTTTCTCTCTAGTGATGTATTGTAATTTGATTTTTTGCTACTTTTCTTTGAAAAATATAAATGATTATAATAATATGGAATGATATATCATTCAAAATTTTGTTTTTGTATAATTCCCACGTTATGTATCTTGTGACAGGATCGTCTTCTGTCAGTAGACCGTATATCTGGGTGATGAATTTGAATTGCAATTGACGAAAATGGGTGGCAAAGCACGAAATTGAATGATGATATTTCAAAATTGATTGACCAAAGACAAAATTGAAACAAGCATTTGCACATTCCACAGGGCCAGAGACGAAATTGATTGATTGATTGATAAGAGATTAACGACACTACCAACACATGCGTGTCATATAAGTGTCGGACAGTTAATCTGAAAAGGTTACTATTACACAGTATAAATTACCCTAATGCGACTTTACAAAGTATATGAGCAGGATTATAAATTATCAGTAATAAATTGATATGTTAACAACTTCCCCGGGATAACTTCCCTACTCTTTACGAAAAGAGGAGCAGGTTCTTTAACGTGCAAATGGTGTGACTCTCCTTTACAAGGGACCGACGGCTTAAAGTCTCCTCCGAAAGACTAGGCAATTGGAATAAAATACCTTGCCCAAGGGTATACCTGTTGTGATTGGGATTCGAACAGTTTCCCACCTAAAATCTAATAAAAAGATTGATCTCCTTTAGAAAATTTACAATACATTCAGTTGACAATAGCTTCTAAAATGGCCAAATTTTTGGCACTTGAAGCATCGAATGGGGTTTGGGATGTAAACACCCACCTTTACTTGCAAATAGTCAACCTTGATATATGGAGGAATGGTAGATCTGTTAAAGGTTAAGAACAAGGTATTAGTTGGTTTCTTAACTCCATTCTGATTGACTGTTACTCTATGGACATCGATTACCTGCTGATCAGCAAGTTCCTCAAGAATTTCATCATCGTCGCAATCCCTAAGTTCAGGGCAGCGAACTACCCCTTTACACGAGTTTAAGGTCTTATGTGGTGAAACTTTAACAGGAATATTGACAAATTTGTGGGCCTTGAGCAAATTACTCGCCTGACCAGCTCTCTCGACTTCCACCAGAATATCACCTGATCTTAACCTTTTGATTGACTTCACAAATCCAGCTAATCACTTGACACCTTTATTTACAGCAAATGGCGATAGCTTGAGTGGTTTATTTGGATCACTACCCTGAATGACCAGAAAACGTGGGAAATTAACTGACTCAATACCATCACTGGAATCACTTCTACTCTGCTTATTGGATTGTTTGTTGGAATTAGCCATACTGCTCTTTTTTTAATTCAGCACCATTGCTCCCCACCCACCATCGGAGTCCAACAAGGGGACGTCATATATATATAAGGATAATCACTTATACTGACGCCAGAGATACAGCAGTTATACTCAGAGCAAACCGAAATCCACCCTGATTGACCTGCTTATAAAGCAGTTGCCTTCTAAGATACTACACCAAAGGAAATTGAAAGCAGTGTCAAAAAATCAAGTTCAAACTACCACATCACTTGAGACCAAACAACGCAGAACCCAAAAATACACATCGAGAAACATCAAGAAATAAACCAGCTAAAATAGCATCTTAGGGCTGAACACCACCAGCCGATTGATTTCAACCAGGCCTATAAAAACCTCCCGACTAGGAGAATCCAGGGCCAAAATGACGTGTTGCTTCAGGAGGACCGCAGTTACACCATCCACTCAATCATCAGGATCCCTTTCTCCCCCAACACGGGTCGCAGTCCACGGCAAACAGACTGTCCCTTTTAGTCGCCTCTTACGACATGCAGAGAATACAGCGGGCCTTTTCTCTAATCCCCGAACCCGCAGGGTACCAGAGACGAAATTGAAAGCACATTTTTGGAAATTGAATGAAGAGGTGATGAAATCAACCACACAAATTTTGTTTACTATGTTGTACAATGATAGGGTACAAACAATAGGCCTAGTTTTGAAATACCGGCACTTGTTTTGAGAAATTATACCATATTTTTTTCTAAAAAAAAACCAAGACCTCCGTGTGCATTTCATTTGTATAATCAAATACCTGCATGTGGTATAAAAATACACATAAGGCAAACTGGCCTTCCACAGAGCCGTGATATAAAGTTTATACAAAAACGTTTAATTAAAACTATGAAAGAAAAAATGAAGGAACAGACAAACAAATATAATATTACCCAAAATATCCAAAAGCTTATGGAATATTTCAAACACTGATGACAAAAAAACTTATGTGAAACAAAAGACAAGACAGGAATCAGGAAAAATTTAATGAGTACCATATAATGTACAACATTTTGAAACAATAATAATGACAAATAACTGTTTTGGGAAGGATGAGAATCCAAAATAAGTGAAGTAAAAACAACATGCCTAGTCACCGACTACTGGCACTTGGTTTTAGAAGTGATGTCATATTTTTTCAAACCAAGACCTCTGTTTGCACTACAGTTGTATAATCGAATACATGCATAAAAAATAAGTATAAACCAAGTGAGTCCAGGAGTCGGTGCATTTCAGAGGAAGGAGAGAAGAAAACATACTCTGCAAAGCATTTAAAAGAATGGGCTAAACAGTGGCCTTTAGTAGAGATGGAATGTTGCATATTAATGTCTTGAGTTGCATTCAGCACGCCTGCATTTGCGTTCTCTACCATTTGCATTTTACGAAAGTCTAGGGATGTGACACTGCTGGGATAGACTATGTTGGCCTGAGCGATGATTGCCTTGAAGGGTGCCTTAGTACACAGGCTCTCCTTGTCAACGTGTCATTCTCCAGTAAACACTCACCCACCTTAGAAGTTGGACCTTGCGAGCTCTTCCCTAGAAAACACCTTTGTGACAAGCTTGAGGATTAATTCCTTGGCAGAGGACGATCGATCGAATGCCTCAAAGAAGCCGCTCTTGGACATGGTGATAGATGCCCCGGCGAAACCAATCAAGACGGTCTCTTTGTCTATGTTGGTCACGTTTGGCCACTGAGTCCTTGGACTCATGGTCGCCATCTGTGCCTGAAGTGTCATGTTCTCATCGGTCAGCCAGCAGTTGGCGTCCATTCGTCCTTTGTTTGCATCTGTTAGTCTTGGCTATATCTGTTTGGATGAGAGATATATTTCGGTAAAGGGCATGCTGGTGGTAATCATAGAAAGTTTTAAAATAGAAATATGTTAAAACTATAAAAGAAAAAAAGAAACCAACAAACAAATTACAGGAACAAATACACAAAAGATTATGCAATATTTCAAACTATAAATAAAAGCAGTTAAAAAAATTATGTTGAACAAATGATGTAACAGGAATTGGAAATATATATAATCAACACCACACAAAGTACAACATTTTAAAACAATAACTAAAAATACCTACTACATGCAATGTTATGAAGCATGAAAATCAAAAATGAATTTTAAACAGCTCAATAAGACTACTACATGTATTCCAATCCAACTTATCCTACGGCGACCTCACAGAATACATGTTCATGGTATCAAAACAAATTTGTAGTAATGAACACATTCTCAAACACCTACAAAAGTTTTGCAACAATCGTGAGTTTTTTCATGTTGGTTGGTCAGCTGGAGTTTTTTGTTTGTGTTTTGTTGCTCCATCTGACTATTAAAACAGGGGATGCCATTGGGGAAGCTGGTGTGAGCTTGTTAAGATCGAATTGTGAGACGGGAAGACAAACAAAATAACGAATATTTACACAAAAAGGCACAATACTCCAAAACTACCAATGTCATCTTAGAAATTTAATTCACATTGTTGGAAAAAATTCGAATAATGATAAAGCGTTATCTGTTTTTTTATATAAAGATATATGAGAGAGAGAGAGAAAAATAAAAGGCAAAGAAACAAACATAAAATTTCGCTTTTTCTTCTCTATCTCTACTTACGTCACTCCTGCTCTTAATTTGATTATAACTTGATCTCCAACTACACCTCATTAAAACAACTGAACAGGACCACCAAAAGGAGGTCTGAAATCTGTCAGGTTCTCTTTAACACTTCTCTTTAATGTGTGGAACTCTAATTGAACAAATCTGAACATAATTATCATCATAAATAGAACCAATCATAAAGATGTGAATGGGACAGTCTAACATAATGGAATAACCCAAGTAGAAGAGAGAGCCAATAGACAACTTGGAAGGGTGATCATGAGATGTTTTAAATATTCATGGGAACTGGACAAAGGAACCATGCAGAGGGGAAGTGGTATGGAAATGGTGCTATGTCAGGTGGAAATGGAATGGAAGAATCAAGGTGTGGCATGACAATGAAAGTTGCGTAAGAAGGTGGAGAGAGCAATGGAAGGCATAAAGCCAACATGTTGAATGCAATTTGAGATACAAATCAATGAGTAGTATGGAAAGCAAAGTGTAAAAATATCAAATAACAGACAAATAGAAATTAGGACAGACCTCTTACACAAACATGTAGGGCTAAAAACGTCAGACCTATACTGAAAACCTGAGTTTAGACGAGGAATGACTTTCTGTGTATACATTGATTTTTAACAAATTTTTGTGCAAAAAGATGTGAAATGCATCTGACATAGCATCTACTTATATGTAAAGATAGTTTTGATTTTTTGATGACTCACAGCTTTGGGAATTATAGGATACTGCAGTAATTTCTTTTTTGCATATTTTTCCCTATCAATACGAAAAGCAGCTTTACTATTTTTTTAAACATACACTGCCATACATTTTATCAAGCTAAACTCATTAGATATAAGAGGACAGGTCCAACATTACGAATGACATCTGAGATGTCAGTACATTTGATTTCTGGATCAAGCTTAACACCTTGACAGAGCTTGGATTAGACTAAATATTCAGAATAATGAAAATTTTAGTTCAAGGTTTTTTCATGTTTCCATAATAATTAGTTAAGTATGGGACATGCCTTTGATTTGGTGGCAACAAAACCGAACTGATTCATTTTAACCCATAGAGGTACAGTGTCTCCTTTAGGAGATGCTTTTGCAGTATCTGTTGGTCCAGAATGTTGGGTAGTACATATCATACATGAGCAGAAAGAGAAAAATTCACTGAAAAATTTGAGTCCATTTTCAATAAAGTAGAGTGTGGCATTCTCGAATTAGAGCAATTTAATTGTAACTAATCATTAAACTCTGTAAATTGGCAATGCAGTGAATATTATGTAATCACTCTTTCCATGTTCAAATTGGCAATTTTTTTTTTCAATTTTACAATCATAATTCATTTTGGTTCATGTTATATCCATATTTATTTTTTTCAAACTATGTAAGAGTGGAAAAAAATAATAGTTGTTGCCAATTTGAGGATTGAAGATGATTAATTTTGACCTCAAGAAAGCTCTGTACTTCTATGGGTTAATTTTACTAAAAGTAGATAAAATTTGATGAGAATGAACTGAATTAACTCAAGTGCACTTTTTAAATGTGATCTGATCTCAATGAGACTGAACTGAAATTGAGAAGATGATTCTTCACAGCGTTTATTAGGTGAGATAAACGTCATATATCTCGGGCCAGTGCTCCTCCAGTTAGGTTAGTTTCTATAGTTCTGCCGTAGTAGATCATGATGTTCAGATGACCTCGGTGCACTTCAGATCATGACTTCAAACCTCCATACAACAGCTGTAGGAAGGTTTGGAGGAATGATTTGAAGGTGCACTGGGCTCATCTGAACGTTCGTCCACCTCTTCCAGGAGCCAAGGACATGGCCAGTACAATGATTGGTACTTTCTGCGGAATGCCTCCCCACCACCTCTCCGTCCTCCAGTACAGTTGCATCATCCGTAGTTGTGGCAACTGGGAGAAGCACATAGGAGGAGAGGGCACGGGGCGCATGGATCTCAAGTTCAAGGTATGTTCATAATGTATCAAACTGGTACTATGTATTTGTATGTTTTTGCTTAAAAAGTGGAATAAACTTAACTGAACTTGAACTGAATATATTCTGACGAGGAAAAAGAGGCATGTGGTTCCTTGTATGGACACCTGGGCGGGTATTGAATTTGATACTTAACCCATAATTTTGAATATTTTCCTCAGTTTTCAGCCCAAGTAAAATATTTAGCCCACTTCGGTGAATCTTTTGGCTAAGTATTTTACTCTAAGTCTAAGACAGCCACCCAGCGGACTTAAGCAAATTACTTTGGAAGTCTGATTGGCTGGCTTGTAGTCTGTCAGACATGCAGTCAGAAATGCTGTGCCCAGGTAAGGTTCATAACCTGTCTACAGTTTGTAAGGGGGAAATTATCTGGAGCATAGTTGTGAGGGAAGTTGTCATCCTGGAAGTGATGTGACATGCTGAAGGCTGGTTTGCTCGTGCAGGAAAATGATTCGCGAAGGATGCGAATGTAAAAAAAAATGGCAAAGTCCAAATTTTGTAGTTTAGGCTACTAAAGTTTGCCAGACATGCATGGGGGGTCAAGAAGCATCGTCAATCATTCACTCTTAGTTCAGAGGGAGTATTAAAAAGTTTAAAATTTCTTGCAAACGTTTCCAGCATCCTGCACACAATTGATGCTTTCAGCCCCTGTGCATGTTTTACAAACTTTAAGAGCCTACAATATGAATGCTGAACTTTGCCATTTTTTGACATTCGCATCCTTTGCGAATCATTCGCATGACCGAGAAAACCGAGAAGATGTAATGACTAGAGAATAATCTACATAGTTTATTCTGGAGACTTTGAACATTAATCCTGTGAATAATGGTGATTTAATTTGTCTTTTCTCCCAGGGTGGTTGTCAGCAGCTTGGTGAGAGACTCCAGGAGAAGATTGGTAGTGACAGGATTGTGACCGGTGATGCAGTGACCCGCATCGAGCAGTCTGATGACAAGACTAGAGCTACCATTCATACCAAGTCTGGTCGAAAGTTAGAGACCAAAGCTGTCATTATGACGATACCGAGCAGAGAAATATGTATGTTCATTTCGATTGAGAATATCATTTTTGTCTCGCCTGCGTAGCGGAGCGAGACATAGGTATCACTATTTCCGGTGTCGGCGTCGGCGTCGTCGTCAACAATTGTGTTGTACACCCAATAACTTTCTATAGCTTTAAGGTGGGATCACCAAATTCATACCAGAGGTCCATCTCTTGAAGGCGCAGGTCAAGTTCGAATATGAGTCGAATTTGAATAAGGTCAAAGGTCAAAGGTCAATGAACTTTCCATGACTGGCACTGTGCTATATTGTACACACAATAACTTTTTATACCTTCGAGGTAGGATTGCCAAATTCATACAAGAGGTCCATCTCTTGAAGGCGCAGGTCAAGTTCGAATGTGAGTTGAATTTGATTAAGGTCAAAGGTCAAAGGTCAATGAACTTTCCATGACTGGCACTGTGCTGTGTTGTACACACAATAACTTTCTATAGCTTCGAGGTGGGATCACCAAATTTATACCAGAGGTACATCTCTTGAAGGCACAGGTCAAGTTTGAGTATGAGTTGAATTTGAATAAGGTCAGAGGTCAAAGGTCAATGAACTTTCCATGACTGGCACTGTGCTATGTTGTACACACAATAACTTTCTATACCTTCGAGGTAGGATTGCCAAATTCATATGAGAGGTCCATCTCTTGAAGGTGCAGGTCAAGTTCGAATGTGAGTTGAATTTGATTAAGGTCAAAGGTCAAAGGTCAATGAACTTTTCATAACTGGCACTGTGCTATGTTGTACACCTAATAACTTTCTATAGCTTTGACGTGGAATCACCAAATTCATACCAGAGGTCCATCTCTTGAAGGCGCAGGTCAAGTTCGAATATGAGTCGAATTTGAATAAGGTCAAAGGTCAAAGGTCAATGAACTTTCCATGACTGGCACTGTGCTATATTGTACACACAATAACTTTTTATACCTTCGAGGTAGGATTGCCAAATTCATACAAGAGGTCCATCTCTTGAAGGTGCAGGTCAAATTTCGAATGTGAGTTGAATTTGATTAAGGTCAAAGGTCAAAGGTCAATGAACTTTCCATGACTGGCACTGTGCTGTGTTGTACACACAATAACTTTCTATAGCTTCGAGGTGGGATCACCAAATTTATACCAGAGGTACATCTCTTGAAGGCACAGGTCAAGTTTGAGTATGAGTTGAATTTGAATAAGGTCAGAGGTCAAAGGTCAATGAACTTTCCATGACTGGCACTGTGCTATGTTGTACACACAATAACTTTCTATACCTTCGAGGTAGGATTGCCAAATTCATATGAGAGGTCCATCTCTTGAAGGTGCAGGTCAAGTTCGAATGTGAGTTGAATTTGATTAAGGTCAAAGGTCAAAGGTCAATGAACTTTTCATAACTGGCACTGTGCTATGTTGTACACCTAATAACTTTCTATAGCTTTGACGTGGAATCACCAAATTCATACCATTTTTCAAACAATAAGTTTGCCATAACACCTTAATAATTAATTTAATTTTACAATTTTACTCACATTATTATCAGTTACATTCTTTTTCACTAACATTCATTTCCTTACTTGCATGGAAATAATTATAGCTTCATAGTATTAACAGCATTCTTAGTGTTATCTGATTTCCTAGGGATAAAGTAGGCCTATACCATTATTGCATATGTAAACTGTCAGAACCACAATTCACCCCCTAAACTGCTGACAGCCTCAGAAGTCATATAGCATAGTTTTGACATGCAGTCTCTTCATGACTGCAATATGCAGGCGAGACAACGCTTGGCGTTTGCCTTGTTTTTCCCTAAATACCAGTTCACAAATATATTTACTTATGGTTATAAAGTAATCAGATAATTCTTTTTGCAATAAATGTGAAGTCTATACTATGTAAATTCTCTCTATTGCTTTATCTGCATTTATCTCTAACTCTCTTTCTCCCTCTCTCTTCACCCCACCTGTGATCCCACTCTACACTCAAACCATCCACACACATTCAACCACACAACCTACTCACACACACCCACCTCACACACACCCACCTGTAGGTAAGCTGGAGCTTGTCCCACCCCTTGATGTACCTCGTCAGCTTCCTACTGGTAACTACGGAGTACACTTTGTCATCACATACAAGAAGGTAATTATTGAGTCAGCTGTAGTGAGGTCTCAACACTAACAGGCACCCAGACACTTGCACCCAAAATCGTCCAGACCCCCAAATCTAAAAAAATTTATAATGGGCTTTATGCAAATAGAATCTGAACTTCCAATCCTGTCCCCCCACAAAAAAATAGTGTGGAACCCTGGGCCTACCATGCAATTTTCTCTATCGCATACAATTAAAAGTCGACCCATAATGCTTTGTGTTGTCAACTTCCATGACATATTTGTTGCTTTGTGTGTTTTTGCCGTAAAACTTTATTGAGAAGGGATGGTCAGCATTGTACAGCAGGATGTACACAAAGCGGCTACTGTAGGAGAAAGCATGAGTTCTGAGCCCTGAAGAGGCTTACCGAGAAAAGTCCTGGGAAAAGAGAGAAATTAAATAGAGCGCCTCTTATGTTGGTTTATGTTTAAATTTAGGTGAGAGAATTGCATGAACTTCATGATTCGTACTATGCTAGTTCCCTTTCAACATTTTCTTTTCCCTTGTCCACATAGAGTTTCTGGAGAGAGAAGAAGATGGCGGGAGAATTACTGAGCATGGCCGGCACACTTGGATGCTTTAAGAATGAGAATCAGTACCCTCTGATTGCTTTCTTTGATCACACCTCTGCCAGTGGTAACCCAGCCCTCATGGGTCTGTTCGGCTCACCATGTTATGCGGAGATGACCGTAAGTTTGCTTGTTGAGTACTGAATTCTTTCACTCCCATAGGCTTAATACAGGGGCCACCTTGTTCCAGTAGACAGATGGTTAAAAACAATTTCATTAACAGATGTATTTATAACCATTACTCAAAAAATTGAAAATTGAGTATGCATTTGGTAAATAGCACCCATAAATAGCAAAATTCATTCATCCTTGGCTCTATTCACATATCATTAGTTATCATAAGATTCAGGTTTTTCAACTCTTTATTTGTGGATACCCAGAACACATTTGGTATTTTTCCACAGTTCATTTGCCTAGTAGATTTTTACGTGAGATATAGATCTCTGAAACATTTTCTGATGTCTTTTGTCAAGAAAGGTGAGTTATGGAAAGTCAAGGAAAGTCAAATTTATCTATATTTTATCTTTAGAGTGAACAGAGGAAGTCCATAGCCATTGACTTCTTAGCTAGCGTGTTAGGGGAAGAAGCACGAGACCTCATTGAATACAGGGATGAGGTGAGTATCCAGCCCTCCAAGAGAGGGCCTAGTAAGGTGCCTTGAGGTACTGCACATGTACTCAAATTTTAGAAATTCAACCAAAAATATCCACTTCATCCATCCCCAATTTAGCCAGCAGTTTATGTAGCAAACTGTATCACTTCAATTAATACATACCTGCCAACTGTTCTATTAAAAAGGAATATTCCTATTTTTTGGAAAAGGAAATTTCCATTTTAACCTGTGTATTCATATTTCTGTACAAATTTGTCTGTGATATTTTATAGGAAATTGAGGAATGTTCCTATTTTTTAAATTTTCTTAATAATTTGTTTCTATTTCTTGGCTCTCAGGGTTGGCAGGTTATGTTAATACTATTCAGAGTCTTACATTTGCGACAGACAGTCTGTATAAACCATCTTTTGTACATTTTTATAGGATATAAACTTCCTTGAAAATATCACATTAGAATATATCTTTGTAAATGTACAGTCTCTGAATTATTCTTCCTATTTAGGTTTGGAACCAAACATTGGCTGGAGCTGAACCTGTGAAGATGAAAGAAGGTCTGAAGCCATCAGAGGTCTTAGACTCATTGACAAAGCCTCATGGATGGTAGGAGAAATTCTTTCCTTTCCTTTCACTTTCTCTTGAAATAACTCTTTTCTTTTATAGATATTTCTTTGTGTTTTTGATGTTGTTGTTGACCAGAAACTGATTTCTTAACGTACAGTATCAACAAATTTTAGGTTTGTTTGATCCTTTCTCTCCTTTCGTCAAGTATGGTCTTCTCTCTCTCTCTCTCTCTTTCTCTCTCTCTCTCTTTCTCTCTCTCTCTCTCTCTCTTTTCGACTTTTCACCATTCTTGTTCATTCTGTCCCTTTATGCATCATTTTTCTTCTTCAGTATCTCCCCTCACCCATATGTTTTATCTGTTTTTGCTGTAGGTGTGAGGAAAATACAGAGTTACATATGTAGTAGGAGAATTAGATTATTAAGGGGTGATTTTGAACAAGCCTTTCTGTGCTTTCTATGATCCCTCCACTATGCATATGATGTTTATATTTGATTTTTGCATAGTTTTTTTTTTTTTTTAGTAGAAATGAATGAATTAGATTAATTATAGTAAAGTAGATTTGAAGTAGAGTACCAATGAAAGTATGAAGTTATTAGTAAATAACATATCTTTCTTCATGGGGAGAAGGAGAGAGGTTAATTTCATGTAGGATGATGGATAAGATTGTACAAATTACAAAACAGTCCTAACTTGAACTCTTGACTCTGGACAGTAGACCTGTTTACTATAAATGTATTCAAATTTATGCATACACTCTCCAGAACCCTCGCTTGCCAACTATTTAGTTCACCTGTAATGCATAATGGCATCTGAATTGAAGGAATCTAGTTTCGCACATTACTTGTTACTATGTTGGGCAAGCTTCTAGCAAGCTTTTCAGTTGTCAAGGGAAAATTTTGTTCAACAGCTATGCATAAAATTAGTACACAGGTATATTGCACCTAACCTTAACCCATTCGTGACAGAGATCCACATTTTGTGGTTTGGCCTGATATCTTTTGATGCAAAGCTCTAAAAATCATACCAAATACATGAGCAGAAAGAGCAAAACATTCTACACAAACTGTGCCCATTTTGGTTGCGTCAATATCCGTTGTTTGATGCTGAAATTTTTTTAAAGGAAAATAAGCATTAAAATCCTTAAATTGGCAATGTGATAGAAAGTTTAAAATCACCATTTTCCCCTGCAAATTGGCAACTTTTTGACTTCTCATCATAATTTCTGTCAATTTATATTCATTTCAGATACATGACGTTTTATAAGAAAAATGTAGCAATAAAATAAAAATGTTGGTGTTGCCAATTTGAAGAATAAAAGTTGATTAAATTAGGCTTTAAATAATTCCTGTCACGAATGGGTTAACATGCAGTTAGCCAGATTTCATGATCCCAATTCTTAATTATTCTGTTCAACCTCCTATGTTTTTCCTGTAGTATTCACTTTGCCGGTGAGGAGACTGGAGCTGTCTGGGCTGGGATGATGGAAGCTACTGCTGAGGCATCCACCCGGGTCATCAGGGAAGTTCTGGCAGTCCTCTGAAAAACCATTCTGTAATCATTCCATAATCATTTCTAAGGTCACAGAGAAGTCATGTGATGATCACATGACAAGCACATGGTGCATTAGAGTAATGGTGATTATAAATTGATTACATATTAGTGACCTTGTGGTAATTGCATTATGAATGCATGCTACATGATGTCCATATTATGAGCATGGGGCTTTCAAGGTCATGGCAATTACATGGTGATCACAAAATACATGTAATGCTTAATCAAATTGATCAAAAAGTAACAGTATTAAATGTTAAGCGCATGTTGATACAACTTCAGAGTATTATATTTTGTCTACTAGGTGCAGTTATTATTACATGGTGATCACATGATAATCAATTGGTGATCAGTGATGTTAATTCAGGAAGAAAGCTCTGTACTATTCATGCATTAATCATGTTTGTGAGAAATTTTACCACAGAAAATATACCTCATTTTTTCTATCACTCTCCTTATTCCACATGTAAATACCAGTTATTACCAGACATCTTTTATTTTGATCATCATTCTGAAAGTTTTTTTTGTTTTTGTTTTTCTTTAATTTTATCAATGCAAGAGATACTGAATCCATTCATCAGTTCAGTTCTCAGTGTTCTTATAACAACATGCTTGCTTTTCGTATCGGGATAATGACTTTATTTCTACATTTATCATTTATAAATCTAATTATACAATTTAGTAATGGAAATGTAGAACTTTGTTTCTTATTTGGAACCCAAATACTGTTGACATGAAATATCTTCAGTTGTGATGAAAAATTGTGAAAACATGGGTACTTTGTTTTTTGAAAAAGGTAAGGCGGCCTGTTTAAAAATGGAAAGATTTAGATATCTTAAGTAAAACATATTCAACATCTCCAGCCATATGGAAAAGACTATTAAAGTGATGAATTACAATCAATCGTCTATCAGTACTAGCAATATTAAGATTTGTATTTAATAAAAGCAGAGATGCTGTACAATGCAATAATTATATGGTAACTGCTCCTGCTCTCCAAGAAGGGGTAACAATAATCAAAGTTATTTTTGTTGCTTTAAGCCTTTATGATGGAGGGATGTATATGTTTCTCTTTTTAATACATGCAATCATGAATAATAACACTTTTTTGTGTGTATAAAAGAAGAAATAGAATAAACGAAATCACTTGCTTTGAAAAAGACTACATGTAGAATATGCTTACATCATCATCATCATCATCATCATCATCATCATCATCATTATCAAACATGAAAACATTTCACCATTCATTTATATTGCATGTGAAGTTGACTAAAGAAATTCTAGTTTGAGTCAAGTAAATCTATGCAAAATGAAGGACGAATGCCGGATTCCATTAGTGCAGCATTATCATTTTAGTTATAAAATGTTCCACAGGACTTTGTTAAAAATTGTACACAACATTTATCATTAGATTTAAATCTAAAGAGCTTTCTGTTATCACAATTAATACATGCCAACTTCTTGAGTGCACTGAGACGTGTGATATACTGCTTTGATTCCTGCCTTATATTATTGTTTTATGTTCATGTGAGAATTATGTGACAATTTTTAAAAAATGATATGTATGTTAGCTTATCATACATATATTTCAATTTCAATTTCAATTCATGTTTATTCATTTCCAAGAGAAAAAAAGAAATGTGACATTTGCATAGATATAATCATACAAACAATATCATGAAATTATGATATACACGATATTTTTTTTTCTTCATGAGTACACATAACAGTAAATAATGAGAATAAATTATTATAAATTATTGATTTCTGTAGAAATATAAACTAGCATGGCCATGTGATTTTTCTTGGCCATTGTCTTTGATTAAGCATTATCTTCTGTTTAATTCCAGGATTTGTTTTCTTTTTTCTTTTTCTTTACAAGAATCTGTGCAATAACTGATATTTTATCTTCCTAAATTCAAGTCTTTTTTTCTAGAAATTTTTATATTGTGATTATAATTTTTCTTTTGTTCTTTATCTGTTACCATGTGTATGTAATGTTTTTTGTAATCAATACATTAGATAAAATTGTATCTCATTCATTGCTTTCATTTGAAACATTTTTTTGGTTGTTGTTGCTAATATAATGACATATTCTCATCTTGACAGAGTGGTACAAAAAAAGAAAGAAAAGCAGAGTAGAGTGTCAGTGATAATTACACAGTGCACTTTTATACAAATGCATTGTCTTCTTACATTAATCATAGTTTAACCCATTCCTGACAGGAATTATTCAAAGCCTAATTTGATCAGCTTTTATTCTTCAAATTGGCAACACCAACATTTTTCTTTTATTACTACATTTTTCTTATAAAACATCATGTATCTGAAATAAATATAAATTGACAGAATGTATGATGAGAAGTCATAAAGTTGCCAATTTGCAGGAAAAAACAGTAATTTTAACATTTTCATCGCATTGCCAATTTAAGGATTTTAATGCTTATTTTCCTTTTAAAAAATTTCAGCATCAAATAACAAATATTGATGGAACAAAAATGGGCACAGTAAGTGTAGAATTTTTTGCTCTTTCAGCTCATGTGTTGGTATGATTTTTAGAGCTCTGCATCAAGTTATTAAACCAAACCACATAATGTGGACCCTCTGTCACGAATGGGTTAATAGGTGCATGGTTTGTATTGGCCTGCCTTCTAGAACTTGAAGAAATTTCTGCCTTCCAAGTCCCCATTTACCTCACCTGGATGAAGAGTGGCAAATTGAGATTAATGTCTAGCCAAGAATGTCACTGGTTTAGCAGGTATTAGAAGCCTATACCTTTTGACAAACAGTCTAATGATATGTTTATAGAGCAATTGTAATTGTAAGTTTAAAGGGGATAGAAAATGAGAAATCATGGGGAAAGGCAGGGTGATCTCGGATGGGAGAGAGGGAATGCAGTCGGCCGCTCGAGTTTCAAGAAAAGGGATAATCCATTCTAAACAACTGATTTATTGCCGTACATGTTTCAAATTTCGCGCAATGAAAAAGCTAATAAACAGCTAGTCATATGGAAAAACAATTACATGGCCAGCTCCCTAGGAGAGCCTAAGGGGTGTTACGTAATCCGTGGCGACGACGTGTCGGGGAAAGGCAATGAAGTTTAATGGCTAGACTAACAAACCAGAAGTAAACTATATTTTGTATTTTGAAATGTTGGAGCATTATACAAGACGTTTCTTCGAGTGAACACGATGAGACCCATTAAGAGTCTAAACACTTAGAGTTGTTGAGAAATGTGAGAACCCGAAGTGTATGACAAGGTTGGGTTCGGTAAACTTCGTGCTGTCTGAACTGTTATCGCATTAGTCCGACGGGCTCGCATAACGGACGGATTATAGTGTACAATAAACAAGCCTTTTGCAAATTCGTTTTCCCCATGATTTCCCATTTGTTGGCCTCTTTAAGCGTCTGTGTACTAGTAATTATTGCATACGTTGGGGGCTGCAGTCCCCAAATCCCCCCCCCCCTCCCCTCCTCCATTCCTGCTGCCCCTGCATGGAATTTACTAATCATGATACTCTTTATTAGTGGGAACAAATTAGATAGGAATGGTATCAAGAAACAAAACTCTAACTAGCTATGAATAATTTCATCTTCAGTGTACAACTCAGGCTGTATGAAATATATAAATTGTCTAATGTGTCACAATTTCTTTACAAATTCTTTATTTTTATATCAATTGGCGATATTAAATTCATCGAATAATACAATCACAAATATTTCTCTGTGTGTTTTTGTCTAGTTTAGATGCCTGCATTATTGCCGTTTGTTGGATCAGACTAGGACAGATCAGACTGGGACACAAAGCTGGCTGCGAAATTCGCGTCGCACACGACCTGTTGTAGCCTTTAGCCAAGGCTCCGTGTCCCCGTGTAGACTCTGATGTGATCTATATATCAGACGGCGAACGACTAAAATGAGACTAACCGCGAAAGCTCGCTCGCCCACAGACTTCGTCGCTCGATCGCGCGTTCACCCGGGATATCTCTGTGTCTCTTCGTCGCTGGCTAGTCTCATCTCAGCCACTGAAAATAACCTGAGTCGCGAGGCCTTGTCAAAAGGCTAGACCTGTTGTCAAGTGTACTTCAGGCAGGGCCCCATTATTTAAAACGTCTTTTGCCCATTATAATCAGATGAAGCGCGTGCGCACGAAGGTGAAGCATTGTTGCGTCATAAAAAAAGGTCCAAAAAGGTTTGGCATCGCAAAATTGGAGAGGAGAGGACGATAAACACTTACTGGCCCCAGAACCGTTGTGAAAAATAGGACGCAGGATGGACGGGAAACAGCTCTCTCGCGCATGCATATAACCACATTTTTGCCGAGATTCCGCGTCACAGGACCCGCGTCGCCAATCTAAAGCTCCCCCAATCCTCAATACCTCCAAAATAGCCCAGTGTTAATTTTTAAGGTTAATAAATGTGCAGTCATGAACTAATCACTCAATAAACACATGATTATTAAAGGGTCTGTCCTCGGGGAAAATGCACTATATAAATCCACTTTGTTATTATAAAAATGAATGTGCAATCATGCAGCAGTAACACAGGAGACATAGAAAAAGCATGGTATTGCACTGGTATTGCATATCATGTGGTGAATGCCTGCGGGTAATAGTGAAGGATTTCACGTTTGCGAGCCCTGGCCCGACAACCATTTCTTTCCTCTGCTCTTTACTTCTTATTTCCTTCTCTTGCTGTCATTTCAAAAATATTTGTATGTATTTTATTCTGTTCATGTTGTATGCCAATTGTGTATCAATTTCTGATTTTTTAATGGCCAAATTAATGATGATGATGATGATGATGATGATAATGATAATGATAATGATGATAATAATAATAATGATAATAATAACAATAATAATAATAATGATGATAATAATAATTAATGATGATGGTAATAATGATGATGATAATAATAATAATAATGATAATAATAATGATGATAATAATGATGATAATAATAATAATAAGGATGATGATAATAATGATGATAATAATAATGATGATGATAATAATGATGATGATGATGATGATGATGATAATTTTTCTTTCCTCTTTCCCATTGCACCTCTTATCTTTCCACAGGATTGTTCATTCACGCTACTAACTTTCTTTTTCCTGTTTCTGCTCTTGTAATATCTCCTTCATTTTCTCTCTGTAACTATAAATTTCATTTCTTAAAGTATGCTGTATCTTCCAGGTATGACCTTAATTTGCTGGTACTTCTGTTAAATGATTTATTCTTGTGAATGATGTTGCACCGTAGCTCTCTGTTACATTTTGTAATGATCAATATGTAAGAAGATCTTTGTACCAGTAAATTTGTCTAAGTATTCACGTGCTTTCTGATCCATGAATGAAAATTTGTTGTTTTTATTACCAGTACTCTGTCACACTATGATAAAAGTATGTGAAAAAATTGCAATAAATATATATTATGTATCAAATATGAGTTATGAAATAGAGAAAGATAACAGCATGGTGAAACCACTGAAAATATACATACACGGATCTGTGATTTCACATAATGTATGAGCAGTTTGCTTATTGATATGGTTGTTGCGTTGTGAAAATCTATGCATGTACAGTTGGGCCCAAGGTTTGCATGCAACTGCCAATGGCAGAAAGAGAGAGAGAGAGAGAGGGGGGGGGGGGGGGGTGGGGAGAGGGAAATTTTCTTCATGTTTTCAAAACTTCTCTCTCGTTCCTGCCACCTTCTCTCCTTAAGAGGACAGGCAAGTTTGGCTTCTTTTTCATCGTCTATCGAAATAGACTGTTTACTAATGTATTCAAATTTATGCACTTTTCTTACCAAAACCCTTTGTTACCAACTATTCAGTTCACCCGTTTTGGATACTGGCATCTGAGCAGATGGGATCCAGTTTGCATTAGTTGTTGCTATGTCTCTTTCTTTCTCTCTCTCTCTCTCTCTTTCTCTCTCTCTCTTTCTCTCTCTCTCTCTCTCTCTTTCTCTCTTTCTCTCTCATGCTCTTCTCTTTATCATAGACTCTGTCTCAGCACTAGACTACCTCTAATCTCTTTCTTTATCTCTCTCTCTTTCTATTTCACGGTATAACATTATGAACATGTCGGACAAAGAAAGCGGACAAAATAAACAACCTCTCATTCTACCCTTCACAATGGTTCTGGTAGTCAAAAGAACATCCCTTCACAGCTATTATGTTTAATCATGTAGTTCCAGTTGAATATGCATGTACACCTGTTCCACATATTTTAGACAATAGCAGTGAAGGGATGTTCTTTTGAATACCAGAACCATTGTGAAGGGTAGAGTGAGGGGTCGTTTATTTTGTCCACTTTCTTTGTCCGTCATGTTCATAGTGTAAATAGATCAGTAGTTTTGTCACTAGATGCTTTTTATGCATACTCTACACTTTACATGTATTCCTTCTCTGAAACTAGAAGTAGATCAAACCTCAATACAGTCTAATCTCTATTCTTCATTATGTTAAACAATATCACAAGTAGGTAGTGAGTATGTTTCTCTGAAAACTTAAACCGTTCTTTTTTATTTCTTCAAACAAAGTATATCATTGTAACTGGACCCTCTTGAATAAAACATTCTGCGCTTGAATGCAACTTTAAAAACTGAACGTAAATCCTAAATAGTCAATCCTGACTGGTTGAAAATCATGTCACCTATAATTTTTTTGAGTTGCATTTAATCGCAAGTTTTTATGCAAGAGAGCCATCATGATCTCGTTATACATCAACCATTCTCAATCAAAAAAATGTTAAAAAAAAAAAAAAAAAAAGGTAACACAAATACATTGAAAAAGGTGTGATCGTTATTTTCACACGCTACATAATTAAATGCAAGTATAGAATACAATATAACATACGGATACTGTGTAAAGAGATCCACTCTTTAGAGATATAACTTTCAATTTTTTTTTTTAAATCGTTGGAAAAAAGTAGAAATTGCACAAATATATTCTGGAAATGGCAATGTGATATCAGCGCCGTTTTCATCTCAAAGGGATAAAAAGTTTTCTCAAAGATGTCAACCTATGATGGGGAGGGGCAAATTTTTTCCTTCCCTGCATTTTATAGCGTGGCTAGCTTGATTATCATGATTATGTTTTTGTATTATATGAGGGAATTTCATCTTTCAAACTTTCTTCTTCTTTTTTTTCTTTTACAACACATTCTCTTCGTAGTTCTTTATCAAACCACCTTATTCATGCAATATATACAGTATACAGCTAACATAAAAATATGAAGTTAGACATTTTCATTCACATGAACAATTTCAAAAATTTCCTCACGTTCCGACGTCGAATTTCCTCTATACAACTTGGTGTTTTATCTATCGTTTCCCTTAAAACAGATATATTATGCATTTGGCAATCAAAGGTCATTTTTGAAAACACAATTATATAAATCTTCGAAAATATTTTTGCTCAAGGGTCACTTTAATCCTGACAAATGAGCTCAATGCTTCTTTCCAATACATTATTATCATGAATTATAAGTTTTATTTACTTTAAGTATTCCATGTTTAGAAAGTTTCCAAACAGTAGCAGGATCTAGCATTCGGGTTAGACTGAATGGAGTTTTGAGATGGCTTATACCTTCCAACTAAAGGTTTATTAGTAATTAATGGTTGGGTCATTTTGGCTTACTACCGCCAACGTTAATGGAGTTGAATGTCTTTAGTGGATACCCCTTAAATTACACTTATTGTGTCTTATTGTGACACAACGTTCTGCTTAAGCAGGAATATCGACATAAGCGGAAATCGGGGGGGGGGGGGGGAGGGGAGGGGGAGGGGGAGGGGTCAATAATACAGGAGGATTTGAAGTAAAAAGCGCATTCCAAATGTTAATGACCTGTTTGTTTTGTTCTCTTGCTTCAATGTATATTTTATTTGTTTATATTTGCTTTGTTGTTGTTGTTGTTATTATTATTATTATTATTATCATTATTATTAATTATTATTATTATTATTATCATTATTATTATTATTATTATTATTATTATTATCATTATTATTATTATTATTATTATTATTATTATTATTATTATTATTATTTTTAATCATCATTATCATTATCATTTATGTTTTATTTATTTAGTTTCCTCTCATGAAAAAACGAAGGTCTAATCTTCAGGAAAAGCAGATTGATTGACAACGGGGATACCAGCAAGACTAGCAAATGTGTAGGTATTCTCAGGCGTCCATGACTAAGCTTTGTCCGCCGATCTGTCCCCAGTTAGAACTCCATTGTGGACGCATCAAGACGAAGAGTCTGTGATAGAAAAGAGCAAGTGATCTCAAGTTCATGATTTTGATTATTTTTTTCAGGAAAATAAAGAAATATCAGAGGACAGATAAAGTGATAAAAATTTCAAAGCTTAGAAAGATACAGTCATTAGTGATCAGGAAATGAAACTGTAGTTACATGACATAAATTTTGGGGCATCTCATCACTAAGTGTTAATAAGATCAACAAAAATTATTATTCACTACAAGTTTATTCTTCATTAAGACTTATAAATACTTAGAAATAACTCTCGTTTCAACACATTTCATTTCCAACCACTGTACGTAATCAATTTTCTGTGATTATTGTCATAAAATAACATCATTGATTTAAAAAAAAAGGGAATTTCGGCTTCTATTTCAAGATGCAGATGAATTAGTAGTATTTTTTAAAAGAAAAGTAAGACGTAGGAAATATTCAAAATAACTAAAGGAGGAAAGAGGAGTTGTATTATTTCCTTTTTCCTTCTTTATCACAGGTTTAGGAGACATCACGGTATCTACAAAAAGTGAAGTAATATTGCTTTTCTTCCTTTTTGTAAGCGATATGTGAGATCTATGACCCGTATCCCCCCCCCCCCACACCCCTATCCCTTTACACAAGTTTGTACGACGGAAACCAAATAATTATTTTATTTTATTTTATTTCTTTCACATCTTTATTCGGGGTGGTCTGTTCAAAAACTGGTCTGCCACAGAGCCCTCATATAAAAGAGGCAAATGTGCAAACGATAGTGAGAGCACCATAAAAACTACTTTCGAAAAAATCAACGTAAGACAACGTCAATAGGCCCTGTCTATCACCTTCAGAAATGTGCGGACTTTACAATGGCTTATTACGTAATCCGAACATGATTTGTATGGGTAGTACAATAGGCTTTTGAAATTGCCCTTGAGTCGATTTTTCGAAGGTATTTTTTTCGTGTTTGAGGTGAATTTTTGTGTGTGATGAGAATAGTCTATACCTTGTCAAAGGTATCCCTGATTCTTTCTGTAAGAGTTGAAGGAAAGCTGTGGTGTCCTCTCGATTTTTCTCTGCATCACTGAAGATATCATCACAACCAAACAGCTCGATATAACCACATGGTTCCTTGGTTCCTGTCCTCATCAGACGTAGCCCCTCCCGAATTAAAATGATGACGTACTGCAGTGATGAACAAAAAAACAAAAAAAAAAAAAAAGGGGGGGGGGTCATTTAATTTCATCATTTAATTCATTATTGGGAGCTATCAGGAAACAATGCGTTAATACTATATCAGGCAGCGCGGCATAGCCAAATTAGGGGTGGACTGGTGGACATTTACACCCTCCCCCCCCCCCCCACACACACACACAAGCTTTCTGGTGGCTCAGTCAAATCCCCCCATGAAAAAATTAAAAACGAGGTGAAACAAATTTTCCTCACCTTACAAGCAAGACATGGCTATATGATATTGTTTATATGAGCTGTAAGCCAGTAATGCATAACTACAGGGGGCACGACCCCCCCCCCCCCCCCCCACGAAAGGCGGCAGGAAGTCGGGAAGAAAAGAAGAAGGAGGAGGAGGAGAAGGAGGAGGAGGAGAAGAAGAAGAAGAAGAAGAAGAAGAAGAAGAAGAGAAGAAGAAGAAGAAGAAGAAGAAGAAGAAGAAGAGAGAAGGGGGGATGGGAGAGAGAAGGGAGCGTGAACAAAAAATGACAGGACCTTCCACACATTTCTTCCCCGATAATGCTGACCAGGTCACCAGGGCCAACATTTCGCCACTACAAAGTCACATCTCATTCAGTAACAGATGACTACCCCTACCCCCACAAGCCTACGCCTTCGTGAAATACCCGATATACTGATTTCATGGTTAAAATCATTCATTTTTGATAGCCGTGTATTTTTTTTCCCTCAGAAAAAGAGTTTTGTATTACATTACTGTCAATTTCAAGGCGAGCATTTTTTCTTTCCTTTTTTTATTACCTCGGTGTAACTCATGTCCAACATCAGTTTTTACACAAATTCCTTTTTCCAGGAGAAGAAACATAACCTAAGATATTATTTAACCCATTCGTGACAGGAATTATTTAAAGCCTAATTTGATCAGCTTTTATTCTTCAAATTGGCAACACCAACATTTTTATTTTATTGCTACATTTTCCTTATAAAACGTCATGTATCCGAAATGAATATAAATTGACAGAAATCATGATGAGAAGTCAAACAGTTGCCAATTCGCAGGGGAGAACGATGATTTTAAACTTTCTATCACATTGCCAATTCAAGGATTTTAATGCTTATTTTCCTTTAAAAAATTTTCAGCATCAAACAACGAATATTGACGCAACCAAAATGGGCACAGTTTGTGTAGAATTTTTTGCTCTTTCTGCTCATGTATTTGGTATGATTTTTAGGGCTTTGCATCAAAAGATATTAGACCAAACCACAAAATGTGGATCTCTGTCATGAATGGGTTAAGACGTAATCTAAGATGAAAAAGTCTGCGTAGTAGCCAAATACAGCAATTCTTCATTTTGTGTTGAAAAAGCTTAGGATATAAGAACGAGTTGCAACATACCTCAGTTTGAAGATGATATCGTTTTGCAAGCATTGTCGTCAGTTGAGTTCGGAAGGAGTCGGACAGCTTTTGTGCTGGAGTGTTAACATGTACAACGCAACGTAGCATCATGAGGAAGATGTTTATTGCCCCTCTCTAAAATAAAAGTGCCCAAAATATTGAAAAATGAAGCAAAAATGTCCTCAATACCAGAGGAAAGACAAGAACGATGAAAAAATCGGGATATACTGTACACTACTTCGAAAGGTCAAGTTACTTAACCGAACATCACGAGGACAGTGCAGGTGATGACCTAAAGTACAGATTAGGAAAGTGACGTCTGCAGATCCAACGGCGTTAAGTTTTGTTGGCGCGTGTGATTTTATACTGGTACCGTCATCTAAACAAAAACGCACAAAAGCGGAGTAAAGTTGAGAAGGCAAACGAGAAGAAACAAAGTTGTTTGTGCGATCTACTTACTCGTGGATATAAAACTATATAGTCCTACTCATCATATTTTCTTGTGAATTACTTAATGGCTGTACACTATAGGCCTATATCAAACGTGTGAAGGAAAATTTATGAGGAAACAAAATGCTTGAGGTTGTGCAAGCTGCGTCTTCACTTTTTCTTGTATTTTCACAGCCTTTATGTTGATATGTGTTTGTTGCTGTGAAATGAGTCCATTATCCTGGCAAAATATTTTACGAAGAAATAGAACGAACAATTTGATATTAGTATGTTTAACTTTAGATTATAGAAATTAATGATATATGAAATGATAATAGTACTGATAACTACACAATAATGATCATAACATGTCTTGTTTTATCCAGGGTAGCCTCTCCAGTTCTCCCGGAGGGCCCCTGCAACATATTATACACGTCACTCCATGGAAATGGTTGTAATAATCACTTCAAATGGAATGAAACGGTAGCGAGATAAATTAAACAGGTGCTAAGTGCAATATGTGGTTTTCCAGCTTATCTGCTTCTGAAAACGGAACTTTGCTCGAAATAGCTGACTGAGGTAAAATGAATTACAATATCTTCCACATTGTCTTTTGAAAATAGTGTACAGGAGGGGGGGG
>CM057165.1:5025997-5037708 GCA_029962745.1 Echinometra lucunter
TCACAATGGTTCTGGTAGTCAAAATACCATCCCTTCACAGCTATTATGTTTATCATGTAGTTTCCAGTTGATAATGCATGTTACACCTGTTCCACATATTTTAGACAATAGCAGTCGAAGGGATGTTCTTTTGAATACAGAACCATTGTAAGGGTAGAGTGAGGGTGTTGTTTATTTTGTCCACGTTTCTTTTGTCCGGTCATGTTCATAGTGTAAATAGATCAGTAGTTTGGTCACTGATGCTGTTTTTATGCATACTCTGACACTTACTGTATTCCTTCTCTGAAACTAGAAGTAGATCAAACCTCAATACAGTCCTATCTCTATTCTTGCATTATGTTAAACAATATCACAAAGTAGGTAGTGAGTAGTGTTTCTCTGAAAAATTAACCGTTCTTTTTTATTTCTTTCAAACAAAGTATATCATTGTAACTGGCCCCTCTTGAATAACATCTGTGCGCTATGCAACTTTAAAACTGAACGTAATCCCTAAATAGTCAATCCTGACTGGTTGAAAATCATGTCACCTATAATTTTTTGAGTTGCATTTAATCGCAAGTTTTTATGCAAGAGAGCCATCATGATCTCGTTATACATCAACCATTCTCAATCAAAAAAATGTAAAAAAAAAAAAAAGGTAACACAAATACATTGAAAAAGGTGTCGTTATTTTCACACGCTACATAATTAAATGCAAGTATAGAATACATATAACATACGGATACTGTGCAAAGAGATCCACTCTTTAGAGATATAACTTTCAATTTTTTTTTTTTAAATCGTTGGAAAAAGTAGAAATTGCACAAATATATTCTGGAAATGGCAATGTGATATCAGCGCCGTTTTCATCTCAAAGGGATAAAAAGTTTTCTCAAAGATGTCAACCTATGATGGGGAGGGGCAAATTTTTTCCTTCCCTGCATTTTATAGCGTGGCTAGCTTGATTATCATGATTATGTTTTTGTATTATATGAGGGAATTTCATCTTTCAAACTTTCTTCTTCTTTTTTTCTTTACAACACATTCTCTTCGTAGTTCTTTATCAAACCACCTATTCATGCAATATATACAGTATACAGCTAACATAAAAATATGAAGTTAGACATTTTCATTCACATGAACATTTCAAAAATTCCTCACGTTCCGACGTCGAATTTCCTCTATACAACTTGGTGTTTTATCTATCGTTTCCCTAAAACAGATATTTATGCATTTGGCAATCAAAGGTCATTTTTGAAAACACAATTATAAATCTTCGAAAATATTTTGCTCAAGGGTCACTTTAATCCTGACAAATGAGCTTAATGCTTCTTTCCAATACATTATTATCATGAATTATAAGTTTTATTTACTTTAAGTATTCCATGTTAGAAAGTTCCAAACAGTAGCAGGATCTAGCATTCGGGTTAGACCTGAATGGAGTTTGAAGATGGCTTATACCTCCAACTAAAGGTTTATTAGTAATTAATGGTTGGGGGTCATTTGGCTTACTACCGTCAACGTTAATAGAGTTGAATGTCCTTTAGTGGATACCCCTTAAATTACACTTATTGTGTCTTATTGTGACACAACGTTCTGCTTAAGCAGAATATCGACATAAGCGGAAATCGGGGGGGGGGGGGGGGGGGGAGGGGGAGGGGGAGGGGTCAATAATACAAGGAGGATTGAAGTAAAAGCGGCATTCCAAATGTTAATGACCCTGTTTGTTTTGTTCTCTTGCTTCAATGTATATTTTATTTGTTTATATTTGCTTGTTGTTGTTGTTGTTATTATTATTATTATTATTATTATTATTATTATTAATTATTATATTATATCATTATTATTAATTATTATTATTATTATATTATTTATTATTATCATTATTATTATATTATTATTATTATTATTATTATTATTATCATTATTATTATTATTATTTTATTATTATATTATTATTATTATTTTTATCATCATTATCATTATCATTTATGTCTTATTTATTTAGTTTCCTCTCATGAAAAAACGAAGGTCTAATCTTCAGGAAAGCAGATTGATTGACAACGGGGATACCAGCAAGACTAGCAAATGTGTAGGTATCTCAGGCGTCCATGACTAAGCTTTGTCCGCCGATCTGTCCCCAGTTAGAACTCCATTGTGGACGCATCAAGACGAAGAGTCTGTGATAGAAAAGAGCAAGTGATCTCAAGTTCATGATTTTGATTATATTTTTCAGGAAAATAAAGAAATATCAGAGGACAGATAAAGTGATAAAAATTTCAAAGCTTAGAAAGATACAGTCATTAGTGATCAGGAAATGAAACTGTAGTTACATGACATAAATTTTGGGGCATCTCATCACTAAGTGTTAATAAGATCAACAAAAATTATTATTCACTACAAGTTTATTCTTCATTAAGACTTATAAATACTTAGAAATAACTCTCGTTTCAACACATTTCATTTCCAACCACTGTACGTAATCAATTTTCTGTGATTATTGTCATAAAATAACATCATTGATTTAAAAAAAAAGGGAATTTCGGCTTCTATTTCAAGATGCAGATGAATTAGTAGTATTTTTTAAAAGAAAAGTAAGACGTAGGAAATATTCAAAATAACTAAAGGAGGAAAGAGGAGTTGTATTATTTCCTTTTTCCTTCTTTATCACAGGTTTAGGAGACATCACGGTATCTACAAAAAGTGAAGTAATATTGCTTTTCTTCCTTTTTGTAAGCGATATGTGAGATCTATGACCCGTATCCCCCCCCCACACCCCTATCCCTTTACACAAGTTTGTACGACGGAAACCAAATAATTATTTTATTTTATTTTATTTCTTTCACATCTTTATTCGGGGTGGTCTGTTCAAAAACTGGTCTGCCACAGAGCCCTCATATAAAAGAGGCAAATGTGCAAACGATAGTGAGAGCACCATAAAAACTACTTTCGAAAAAATCAACGTAAGACAACGTCAATAGGCCCTGTCTATCACCTTCAGAAATGTGCGGACTTTACAATGGCTTATTACGTAATCCGAACATGATTTGTATGGGTAGTACAATAGGCGTTTGAAATTGCCCTTGAGTCGATTTTTCGAAGGTATTTTTTTCGTGTTTGAGGTGAATTTTTGTGTGTGATGAGAATAGTCTATACCTTGTCAAAGGTATCCCTGATTCTTCTGTAAGAGTTGAAGGAAAGCTGTGGTGTCCTCTCGATTTTTCTCTGCATCACTGAAGATATCATCACAACCAAACAGCTCGATATAACCACATGGTTCCTTGGTTCCTGTCCTCATCAGACGTAGCCCCTCCCGAATTAAAATGATGACGTACTGCAGTGATGAACAAAAAAAAAAAAAAAAAAAGGGGGGGGGGGTCATTTAATTTCATCATTTAATTCATTATTGGGAGCTATTAGGAACAATGCGTTAATACTATATCAGGCAGCGCGGCATAGCAAAATTAGGGGTGGACTGGTGGACATTTACACCCTCCCCCCCCCCCACACACACACAAGCTTTCTGGTGGCTCAGTCAAATCCCCCCCATGAAAAAATTAAAAACGACGGTGAAACAAATTTTCCTCACCTTACAAGCAAGCATGGCTATATGATATTGTTTATATGAGCTGTAAGCCAGTAATGCATAACTACAGGGGGCCGACCCCCCCCCCCCCCCCCCCCCACGAAGGCGGCAGGAAGTCGGGAAGAAAAAGAAGAAGGAGGAGGAGGAGAAGGAGAGGAGGAGGAGAAGAAGAAGAAGAAGAAGAAGAAGAAGAAGAAGAAGAAGAAGAAGAAGAAGAAGAAGAAGAAGAAGAAGAAGAAGAAGAAGAAGAAGAGAGAAGGGGGGATGGGAGAGAGAGAAGGGAGCGTGAACAAAAAATGACAGGACCTTCCACACATTTCTTCCCCGATAATGCTGACCAGGTCACCAGGGCCAACATTTCGCCACTACAAAGTCACATCTCATTCAGTAACAGATGACTACCCCTACCCCCACAAGCCTACGCCTTCGTGAAATACCCGATATACTGATTTCATGGTTAAAATCATTCATTTTTGATAGCCGTGTATTTTTTTTCCCTCAGAAAAAGAGTTTTGTATTACATTACTGTCAATTTCAAGGCGAGCATTTTTTCTTTCCTTTTTTTATTACCTCGGTGTAACTCATGTCCAACATCAGTTTTTACACAAATTCCTTTTCCAGGAGAAGAAACATAACCTAAGATATTATTTAACCCATTCGTGACAGGAATTATTTAAAGCCTAATTTGATCAGCTTTTATTCTTCAAATTGGCAACACCAACATTTTTATTTTATTGCTACATTTTCCTTATAAAACGTCATGTATCCGAAAATGAATATAAATTGACAGAAATCATGATGAGAAGTCAAACAGTTGCCAATTCGCAGGGGAGAACGATGATTTTAAACTTTCTATCACATTGCCAATTCAAGGATTTTAATGCTTATTTTCCTTTAAAAAATTTTCAGCATCAAACAACGAATATTGACGCAACCAAAATGGGCACAGTTTGTGTAGAATTTTTTGCTCTTTCTGCTCATGTATTTGGTATGATTTTTAGGGCTTTGCATCAAAAGATATTAGACCAAACCACAAAATGTGGATCTCTGTCATGAATGGGTTAAGACGTAATCTAAGAATGAAAAAGTCTGCGTAGTAGCCAAAATACAGCAATTCTTCATTTTGTGTTGAAAAAGCTTAGGATATAAGAACGAGTTGCAACATACCTCAGTTTGAAGATGATATCGTTTTGCAAGCATTGTCGTCATTTGAGTTCGGAAGGAGTCGGACAGCTTTTGTGCTGGAGTGTTAACATGTACAACGCAACGTAGCATCATGAGGAAGATGTTTATTGCCCCTCTCTAAAATAAAAGTGCCCAAAATATTGAAAAATGAAGCAAAAATGTCCTCAATACCAGAGGAAAGACAAGAACGATGAAAAAATCGGGATATACTGTACACTACTTCGAAAGGTCCAAGTTACTTAACCGAACATCACGAGGAACAGTGCAGGTGATGACCTAAAGTACAGATTAGGAAAGTGACGTCTGCAGATCCAACGGCGTTAAGTTTTTGTTGGCGCGTGTGATTTTATACTGGTACCGTCATCTAAACAAAAACGCACAAAAGCGGAGTAAAGTTGAGAAGGCAAACGAGAAGAAACAAAGTTGTTTGTGCGATCTACTTACTCGTGGATATAAAACTATATAGTCCTACTCATCATATTTCTTGTGAATTACTTAATGGCTGTACACTATAGGCCTATATCAAACGTGTGAAGGAAAATTTATGAGGAAACAAAATGCTTGAGGTTGTGCAAGCTGCGTCTTCACTTTTTCTTGTATTTTCACAGCCTTTATGTTGATATGTGTTTGTTGCTGTGAAATGAGTCCATTATCCTGGCAAAATATTTGACGAAGAAATAGAACGAACAATTTGATATTAGTATGTTAACTTTAAGATTATAGAAATTAATGATAATATGAAATGATAATAATAATGATAACTACAATAATGATCATAACATGTCTTGTTTATCCAGGGTAGCCTCTCCAGTTCTCCCGGAGGGCCCTGCAATCATATTATACACGTCACTCCATGGAAATGGTTGTAAATAATCACTTCAAATGGAATGAAACGGTAGCGAGATAAAATTAAACATGTGCTCAGTGCAACATGTGGTTTTCCAGCTTTATCTGCTGTCTGAAAACGGAACTTTGCTCGAAATAGCTGAATGAGGTAAAATGAATTACAATATCTTCCAAATTGTCTTTTGAAAATAGTGTACAGGAGGGGGGGGGGGGGCAGTGGCGTCGGAACGTTCTGATCAGACAAAACATTGGAGGGCAAGCCATTGTGTGTTAACAATGGCTTGCCCCTCCAATCCTTTGTCTGATCAGAACGTTCCGACGCCTCGGGGGGGGGGGGGGATTTAATATTGTGATGGTAATTCAAGTACGTCGGAAGTCATAAAAATATGCGGGTAGGTCTTAACGCTTCCATTGTCTTGGCGTGCATCTCGTCGACACTATGGCTGGAATATTGTTTTCTTGCGGGTGTCATCAGCTATCGTTTTTTCACCTAGATTATAATTTTCGTTTTACCTTTCCACATACCTGGGAGAGGAAGAAAAAGGATAAGTCTCCGGACTTTGAACCACAGGGTATGGGGTTCGAATCCCTGCCGCGCCACTAGTGTCCTTTGGCAAGATATACATTTGCCACTCCCACCAAATGTGTTAAGTGGGTACTCGGTAGGATGCGAGTCATTGTGATTTGTTTAGCATTGTGAGCGCCTGTAAAATGGTGACTGGCTGGAATGCTCCTTCGGGAGTGGAGAAGGTGCACATACATTGTGTGCGGGAAAGCCTGAATCCGATGACCGGGGTAACAATATTTTTGTAAAGCGCCTATATATAGACACATCTCAGAGAGATGTATTAGGCATGAATGCAGAATATTATCATTATCATCAGGGAGAAGAAGGAGGAGGAGGAAAGAAGAAGGAGAAGGAGAGGTAGAAGGAGGAGGAGGAGGAGGAGGTGGAGGAGGAAACGAAGAGAAAAGTATAAAAAGAATAAGAAATAGAGTAACGATATATATATATATATATATATATAAAACAAGAAGAACAACAATTGCTTTGCTTTGCTTTCGTCACACTCACAGGACACGCTTCGTGCAAAATATACCCTTACTTCTCTGAGGTGGAGGAAGAAGAACAACAATGAAAAGGTAAAAGAAAATTCTCCAGTCCTTCATAGGTGTTTCATGTTTCGGACAGCAATCTGCCACTATTTTGATACCAGTATATACCTTTATACCATCTTAAAGGAGTCTTCAAGGGGATAATTTAACGCTTTATAATTAAGTAACGAGGAAAAAATATACTGCCTCAGGGCCCCGTCTCATGAAACTTGTTATCAATAACAAGTTGCAATATCTGCTGGAAGCTACTGAAATCCTTGCATCTGATTAGCTGAGAGCAAATTTGTCATAGAAATGTGGCAGTTGTTACTGATAACAAGTTTTATGAAACGGGGCCCAGATGTGCTGGTATCATTCCTGTACATAAAATCTCTCCTGCTATAGCTGTGTTCACGGAGTGGGTGCATGCTTTTATAATCCCTTTTTTTTTTCTCCTTTGCTTTCGTCACACTCACATGACACGCTTCGTGCAAAATATACCCTTACTTCTCTGCTTTGTTTTTCTTTGGCATCGTCTTCACTTGATTTCATGGCCCTGTACCCAATTCGCTTCAGTTTTTGCATGCTACTTAAACCCAGACTGCATCGCTATCGGGACCTGTTCTTCGCTCCCCGTTTTCAGCACTTTCCACCATTTTCTTTTGCGGTAATTGAAGACTGAAACAAAAAAACCCAAGATGCCTCTCTGTATCTTTCACACTAACATGACAGCCGATCGGGTCGGTGATGACATTCACGAAAAACTTTCCAAGATCATCTCAGAAATGACTGGATCAAACGAAACGGTAAGCGATTTTGTAATACAACTCTTTCTGTGTACCCAGCATAGATTATAAAGGAGCCCTTGCCCCTGCCCTTAGGGGGCCATTGAAACTTATACGTAAGTGGGCTACGGCAAGCGGGGATAAATACCGGTCCCATTCTTTTTATCAATGTTTAAATATGCTACTATTGGAGTAATGGATTGGGTTTAATACCCCTTTAAAAACAAATCCTGCTAAAATCCATCATTGGGGAGGCAAAATATGACCCTTACTTCTCTTGGAGGGGGAGGCGTTAGTTTATCGTAATCCCAAAATGGTTGAATCTGCAAAGAGATGATCTGCCTTCTTTCTCTTCCTCAATTTACTTATCATAAGTCATTTTCTGTCCTTTCTCCTAATTTTTTTTTTATTCTACCCCCGTTTTTTCTTTTTTGTTTCTTTTTTGTTTGTTTCCTTGTTTAGTTTCCTCATTTTTTCTTCGTTTTTCTTTTCCTTTTCTGCCTTCTGTTTCATCATTTGCTTCCTTTTCACCTTTTCTGTTTTCACATTCCAAGGGGGAGGGCTGGGGGGGAGGGGGAGGGGGACACGGGTGCTTACTTGTGCCCTTTGTCATATTCTGTATCTAACTCCATCAGAAAGTACTTCAGTATATCAATATTACTCCCACTCTCTCAGTCGATCACAGTCGAGCTGCGGACAGGCAAGAGGATGTGCAGGGCAGCCAAACCCGACGCCGACTGGGGTTTCTTCGAGCTACATGCCGTGGGCGTGTCTGCAGACCCCGACCTCAACCGGGAACGCGCCGGCAAGCTCATGACCTTCTGCGAGACCGAGATCGGGCTACCACAGACGAGGTTAGTGATGAGCTATTGGGGTAATTTGGGACGATCGGATTTTCTTTTTGAGGGAGGGGGGGGGGGGGGTGTGGGTGGGGGGGGGGGAGCAAGGGATACATTGGTATGGCCCATGAAACTTTAAAGTTATAATCCTTTTCGACTTCCCTCTTTCCCCTTTCCATCTCTCGTTTATATACCCTTATCAGGTAACCGCTTCTTACAGCACGGTGTGTGTGTGTGTGTGTGTGGGGGGGGGGAGTATGTTTATGCGTTTTTTTAGTAAATGCAAGTATAAAAACAAGTGTTCCATTTGTTGTTGTTTTTTTATATTGTTGTGATCTTGTTGTTATTGTTCCAGCCTGAGAAACAAACAAACAAATAAACAAACAAAAAACAAAAGATGTGATGATTCCCCCACCCCCAGGGTTGGGCGTGTCACGAATTCTTCTAAATTTTCTCCCCCCCCCCCTTCCCCGAATCGGTCAGACAAAAATGGATATGCCTCTAAAATAAGTTTTGGTTAATTCCATGCATTGTATTGTATTAATTTTGTCTATCTAAAACAAAGAACCGAAAATACACGTTTGCAGTCAATCATTTTTCATCCAATTGAAACGTCTTTCGTAATCTGGTAATCACTTTTGACTCACTCAATTATGTCTGATTTACACGAATGTTCATGCTATTTGTCCCATTCTGTTCTTACTATTCAATATTTGTTATATTTTATGTTATGTGAAATATGAGAATAAAATCAAATTTAAATTCAAATTCAGATATGTAATGCAATATGTTTAAAGACCCTATCCGATGAAACTACAACTATACATCAATGGAAAGCTGACAGGACGTAGAATGGTTTTATGTAATCGTTTTCTCATATTTTGTTCACGTGGTTGCTGTTTAATATCTTTATTCATATGCTACACTCTTGTTTTATTTTTGAACATGAAATTATTCTGCTGTATATCATATTTTACTTTTTATATTTCGTTTAAAATGTATTTACATATTTTGTGTTTGTCTGTTTGTTTCTTTTTCCACCTAATCTTATAGAAATTCTTCATTATTTTGTTTGTTTTGTTTTGTAGTACGTATGTTTTTAAACCTTATTCTAATTTTGTATGATTTATGTATGTTATTTTGTTATGATTCTTACTTGTAATTGTAATTGATATTCATTTTGAATTCATATTTCATGTTATTTTATTGTTTTAATTGTTACACGGCCCCATTGAAAACCAGCAAAGTAACTGAACTGGGCTTTTACCGTGTTTAAATGAATAAATCAAATCAAATCAGTACAAAATACATACATTAAACTAATGTTTCATTTCATTAATGCACAAAAGCAGATTAAAACTTCAATCTCAGCCCTATCCCCTCCGAATTTCTGGTTAGTAGAGGACAAATGGGCCGCTATCGCTATTTTATCTCTCCGTCTCACAACCCTCATCTCCACTGGCGTAGCCAGGAATTTTCAACGGGGGGGGGGGGGGGCAAGGCGAGGGAGTCAAGCGACCGAGTGGGGGAGGGTATGGGAGGGGGTATCCCCGGCCCTCCCACGGTAGGGAGATTTTTGAAAATTCTTGCATGAAAATGGCATTTTCTGCACACTAGAATTCAGTATTAGGGGTAACTTATATGAGAAGGGGCATATAGGGGGACCAAGGTGAGAGAGCGAAGTGACCTAACGGGGAGTTTCCCCCCTCTAACGGTAAGAAGATTTTTGAGAATTCGTGCATGAAAATGGCATTTTCTGCACACTAAAATTCAGTATTAGGGGTAACTTATGTGAGAAGTGGCATATAGGGGGACCAAGGTGAGAGAGCGAAGCAACTGAGCGGGGGGAGGGTGTGAGAGGGGGGTATCCCCCTCCCACGGTAGGGAGATTTTTGAAAATTCGTGCATGGTAATGGCATTTTCTGCACACTAAAATTCAGTATTAGGGGTAACTTATATGAGAGGTTTTACTCTCATTTCGCAGGGTAGGGGTAGGATTTATGTGAAGTGGACTCGATTAATTTTTTTTCTTTTTTAATTTAAAAAAAAATTGCTCGCCGATCAACAGGAGGCCATGTCTCCCTTTTGCCCCCCCCTTATCTACGCCAATGCTCATCTCTTTTTTTTTTCAATACATTTTCCTCTCTGCTATATTCTTCCACAGTTGTTTCTTTATGATGCACAACAATGATCCCAAGCACATCGGACTAGGTGACAACAGACTGTGTGCCGACATCCCTCATTTCAAGAGCTACAAGCATCTCGAGCTCTTCGAAAACCTGCGAAAATAGTCGGACCCTGCAGTGGTCAAGATCTTTTACTTTGTAGTTATTAATATTCTATAAATGCGATGATATTTATAGGTAGTATATAAGCGTGCCCCCCCCCCCCCACCCAGAATGAAAGAAATTTGACAACATGCAGGTAATGTGAAGATATCCCTCATTTTGAAAACCCGAGAAAATAATATAACTTGCTTCTATTTATTTATTTATTTATTTATTTCATTTCCAGGTGAGATATGACAGAGACAAGTACATAAAGAACACAGAGATAACAAAATCACAGTACATTGTATAAAGATTTAGCACCAGCCACTGCCTGGGGATTACCTAAAAGAATTCGGGAATTCTGTCTATGAGGTTCTCCACATTGGCTGGTGCATACATAAAACAAAAGAATGAGAGAATGAAGACACATACATGTAACTAAAATTTAAAAATTGAGAGAGAAAAAAATCAAAGGACATATTAAGAAGCAGATCAAAATAAATAATTATTTTGCTGCCAAAACCTTTCAATTAGCAGTTGATTTCCTTTCATATAATTTGTGGAGTATCCATTAATTTGTGGCAGCTTAATGGGCAGCTTGAGGCATACTTCCCAGAATAATGTGAAATTTTGTCTTGAAAATTAAACTCCGATTTTTTTTTCAGAAGAAAATTGTTTATATTAAGCACATATTATTTTCATATTTCTATTCGGGCTTCCGGGGAGGGGAGGGGATGGAGTGGCTCCATTGGTCCCCCCCCCCCCTTAAAAAAAATACGTCACTAACGATAAAGGAAACTAATTGTAACGTTGTACTTCCCAGCCCCTCTTCAATGTATAAATAAACTAATAGCCTGTAAAAAAAAAGTATTCAAGGCTTTGTTGACGATATACTTTTAAAGAAAAAAGTTGTAAGTAGTACATTATTTTTTCGATATAGTCCTGCGTGAATGTTCTCATCAGAGGTTCGGTAATATAAAAGAAAAAAGACTATAGATAAGCAACTGGAAAATTTGAAAACCTTTGTTGTGGATTTTGATGAATTTAGTAATTTCTTATAAATGAAATATGATTGGCTATATCATAGACTTTTGTTACAGCAGTTAGATTGGAAACAAAATAAATG
>CM057165.1:5038208-5052289 GCA_029962745.1 Echinometra lucunter
TTTGAAATGTGAGCCGATATCAATGAATCAAAGTTTTGACAGTGGGCTTGTGAACTTTAAAAGCGGTCATTTTGCCTTTGGGACGTCCGCGGTGATGCGTGACCAAATGATTTTCCATGAATTTTGCATGAAAGATTTAGCTGATAAGTATAACTACATGTCGGTGTATTCAGATTTCCTCAAAGCCTCCTGATTCAGAAATTGCTGAGATTTGTTTTATGCTATGTTCCCACTATCACGATTCGCACCACGATTGAAATCGCGGTCTTAATCGTGGAGTAATCGTGGTGATCATATCAGATCTCATAAGATCTTGAGGTCAATCGTGGCAATCGTGTCGATCGTAGAAAATTTTGGACGGTTCAAAAATTTCCTGTGGTCTATACGATTAATTGTCGAACGTGATCATGATCATCGCATCAGATCGTATCAAAGCACGACAGATCGCATTTAATCGTACTTTGAAATCATGGTTATTGGAATCAACCTTGGAAAAGACAAACGCATTAAGCTCTATTGGGATCGCAGATCTCCCGTGATCTGTAACGATTTGGAGCCTTTGAGAAATGCCACCCAAGGGCATGAAGGGTACTAGAGGCAAAATGGGAAAAGGTAACGCTGCCCCAAACGTGAAAGTTCCACGATCAGCTACGAATGGCCAGTCGTGGCGTTCGTGACAAGTCGCAAGACAGTGGGAACCTTATTTTTTGTTGTGTGTGTGCGCGTATGTTGTGTGTGTGTATGTATGTATCTATATATATATATATATATATATATATATATATGCTGCAATGGAAATGCCCACGAAAAACCACCTGAGGTCGGGACACTTTAGGTCGAGACCCTCAAGTCGACAACGGGACTCAGAAAAAAATCTGAGCAAAATAGAGCCCGTACTATACCGTATACGTGTCGGTGCGGGCGCTGACTATCGTACTTTATGGCAGCCTCAAGTCGACATGCACTCCTGAAAAACCACCTGAGGTCGGGACACTTGAGGTCGTGACACCTCAAGTCGACAACAGGACTTAGAAAATATTAGAGCAAAATAAAGCCCGTACTAAAGTGTATACGTGTCGGTGCGGGCACGGTGGTTGTCGACTTGAGGTGTCTCGACCTCAAGTGTCCCGACCTCAGGTGGTTTTTCAGGTGTGCATGTCGACTTGAGGTTGCCATGAACTACGATAGTCCGCGCCCCCACCGACACGTATACAGTATAGTACGGGCTCTATTTTGCTCAAAAATTTTCTAAGTCCCGTTGTCGACTTGAGGTGTCTCGACCTCATGTCCCGACCTCAGGTGGTTTTTCAGGTGTGCATTTCCATTGCTGCATATATATATATATATATATATATATATATATATAATAATTCAAGTTACACAGTTGACGTGTGGTTCATCTGTACTTTATTAAATCGCTACTCAGAGTTTAACGCACCATGAGATGCGATCTTCAGGCAACTAATAAAGCATCAATACCATTTGAACAATTCATTGAAAAAGCGCACAGAGCGCGCAACCCCATTTCACGCAGATGGAGCGCAAGCTACCATCATAGCGCGCTGAGATGGTTCCTCTGAGAAGAAAGAGAGAGAGAGAGAGAAAGAGAGAGAGAGAGCGAGAGCGAGGGGAGAGAGAAGAGAGGGGGAGAGAGAGAGGGGGGGGGGAGAGAGATGAGCGACTATGCACATACAAGACCGAGTGAAACTGGGTTTTGGCAAGAAGATGCAATTCGATACGCATTTCATGGTGCGTGAAACTCTGAGTAGCGATTTGAACCCCACACGTCAACTGTGTCACTTGAATATTATTTATTTTATGCTCTGCCTCATCACGGACATCGAGCACTCTTAAGTTTATAAGAATAGCATTCACCAAGTGTATATATTATATATATATACATGTATATGTGTGTGGGGGTGTGGGTGTGTGTGTGGGGGGGGTGCGTGGTGTGTACATCATCGTTATTAATGGAATGATATTAGCAAATAAATAAACTACAAAGATACGTTTACGGAGGATTCGGATAAATTTTGTAAGCTTAGGGCAGTATAACTGAATACGGGAAACGAAGGGGAAAATTACGGTAGGGAAAGAAACTTGGTTCAAGGAGTGTGGAGAGTCGGGTTATTGTGATGTTTAAAGTCTCGAAATGCCTGCACATAAAAAAAAAAAAAAAAAAAAAAAAACCGAAAGAGTGACACTGCGGCTGAAACATTCTCACTCGAGTTGATATTGCACATGCTTTTAAACATGGGTAAACGAACAGGCACCATTAGAGGTAACCATTACTAAATTAAATTGGGCTTTTAACTATTCCTATCCTTGCACGTCCCTGTACGCTCTCTTTGTGTAACCATGGCAACCAACCAGACGTTTTGAAATTAGTTTTTGAAATGTTTCATGCATGGCATGCGATAATCACCATCTAGTACATACCATCGACAACGTCCCTTTTCCTCAGGCAATTAGGCAACATACTCTTTCGGCTTCTTTCAAACATCCCACTCTGAAATGGATATTTGGATGCTTCATGTTCGTGCTAATAGCTTGTTGATATCTGTTAGTATATGTATATGAACAAAATACATTGCCAGAGATTTGTGGGAATCATATGTATGAGGGGCGGCGATCGGCACAAATGCATGCAAAAGAAACAAACGACTTTGAAGCTGTATATCAGGCAAGAAAGCACATTCTGTAAATATATATTTCAACACCGTATAAATATCTTTACGTATTTAGTATAATTGTAATTATTTACTAAGTTAACTTTGTAAAATCGTTTCATTGGGAAAAGTTGTACAATAAAATCTGATGATCATGAAAAATAAAATATTAAGTTGTCGGAAATATTCAGTTCAATTCAATGTTTTATTGTCCATATCAACGGAATTTGTTTTGTTTACATGCATATTGCAGATACCAAAGCCATCAAGATAAACAAACTATACAAACACTAACCAAAATATAAGAAAGAAAGAAAATACATGTACATACAAGAGAGCGACATAGATGAATGGGGGTACGGGAAAAGTATATCAACTAGTCGGAGTCAAGTATAACTGAGGTACTGTCAATATTTAAACAATTATTCAAATCAGATCTGCGGGTTTAAGAAACAGTTTCCAAAAAGGAGAAGGAGAGAATGCAATAACTTTGTTATTCTCTGCACAAAATAAAAAATATTGTGATGGGTCATAGAACTATGGGATACTCTTTAATAATTCCTTGAAACAAGAATGTAGTCAAGTTTCGTCTAGAGAAACCAGTGTTCGAACATAAACATGAACATAGAATTAAGTGTCATTAATATAGGTGAAAAGGGGAATAAGCTTGCATTACAAAAAAATGGTATATTAGGTATACTGTTTTAATAAAAAGATCATATATATACGAAAAGAATATAATACAAAGACAAGCATAGCATTATTTGGATGACAAGTTAACGCATATCAAAGTAAAATTAAATAACCATTATCACGATTATGAGGACAATCATTATTGTCGGCCTACAATAATATTAATGGAAATTGTGCTTACTTGTAGTTGTAGCAGGATTCGAAGTAGTCGAATCCGTCGTAGGAACAGTTGTTACTCTGTCTCCGCAGAGTAAGTGATCTGGATTCTGAAAACAAATTGGTTGTGAATGGAAAGACGATTAGATCTTGCCAAGAGAACAGCTTTACTTTAAAATAATCAAGAGTTTATTTTTTCATTTCCAAAAAAACAAATATGAAAAAATTTTGAAAAAAATTCAAACAGACATAACTATTCATATATATATATATTTAAAATGACAAAAGAATATATACAGTGTAGGCTCTTATGGAAATGGAGGGATCCACTAAAAGCAATGCTTGTAGAGTGCGGATCCTCAAATAAATATAGTAAGCATAACTTATGTTCAATTTTTAATGAAATATTATATATGTATATTATATATATATATATATATATATATATATATATATAAGAAAAAAGGAGAAGACAACACATTAAATACGAATTTACTATTGACATTTCTATTTCATTTCTTGTTGGTTTTTTTTCAAAAATAAATTAAGGTGATGGAGGGTGGGAAAGATGGATGGATGCAGGGGTGAAGATAGCTGGGTGGGGGTTATCGCATCCCTCCCCCCCCCCCCCCCACACACACACTTTTTGAAGTCGATGTATATACGTGTGTATATGAATATGTATCAATTGGGGGAATATTATTTGAGGATCCACACTCTACAAGCATTGCTTTTTAGTGGATCCTCCATTTCCATAAGAGCTTACACTGTATATATATTCTTTTGTAGATTTACCCTTGTTTCATATTTCAAATTATATAAACGTATCCTGTATTGTAAAAAAAAAAATTGAATAGTTATGTATGTTTGATTTTTTCAAATTTTGTGGTTATTTGTTTTTGGAAATGAAAAAATAAGCTCTTCACCTCTTGAACTCTTGAACTATCCAATTCCTTTGGAAGCGCATAGAGAGACGTTATATCATAATGTTGATGCTAGGAGTCCACTGGGCCGGCGCCAGTTCGCGCCAGTTCGCGCCAAAGACTATGTGATTGGCGCGTAAGTGGCTCGCTGTGGCGCCGAATTAATGTCCGCTCGGCATGTTGGTGTCGCCAAGTGGAATAAACTAGTGTCACATGGCGTGCGCCATTACATTCCAGTGGATTCCAATAGGCGGATTGTTTGCGCCATTTGGTGCCACTTGGTGGACACTTCGCGCTGATTGCTCGATGCAAGTGGCGCGACGAAAATTTTAAATGCTAGGAGTCCACTGGGCCGGCGCCAGTTCGCGCCAGTTCGCGCCAAAGACTATGTGATTGGCGCGTAGTGGCTCGCTGTGGCGCCGAATTAATGTCCGCTCGGCATGTTGTGTGTCGCCAAGTGGAATAAACTAGGTGTCACATGGCGTGCGCCATTACATTCCAGTGGATTCCAATAGGCGGATTGTTTGCGCCATTTGGTGCCACTTGGTGGACACTTCACGCTGATTGCTCGATGCAAGTGGCGCGACGAAAATTTTAAACATTTTGAAATTTCCTTGCCGCCAAATTCAAATTTGGCGCCGTTACGAGCCACCACGAGCCAGTTGGGAGGCAGTTTGAGCCACTGCACGCCACTAGGCACCTTATTGGCGACACTAGGCGCCACAGCAAATTGCATTGGCGCGAACTGGCGCGAACTGGCGCCGGCCCAGTGGACTCCTAGCATAACATTTTGAAATTTCCTTGCCGCCAAATTCAAATTTGGCGCCGTTACGAGCCGCCACGAGCCAGTTGGGAGGCAGTTTGAGCCACTGCACGCCACTAGGCACCTTATTGGCGACACTAGGCGCCACAGCAAATTGCATTGGCGCGAATTGGCGCGAACTGGCGCCGGCCCAGTGGACTCCTAGCATGATATGCGCTATACAAGAATTGTATATTAATATCCCCCCCCCCCCCTGTATGAGGACCTGTCTACGCTATGGACATGATGGATGTCTTGCAAGAAGACGTTACTGCAGTCATGGGATTCGAACCCCCAACCCTCTGATTCATCATGTTCATTAGAACTTGCGGGGGGGGGGGGGGGGTTCTAATGCAAACAGACTCTGCGGCTTTTCAAACATCCCATTCTGAATCTGATATTTGCAATGCTTCATACATGTTCATAATGGAACCACCTATATTGTCGAAGATTTGCGGAAATCATTTGGAGTTTTAAAATAAAAAAATAGAAGAAATAAATGATGATGATAAAATAATCATTAAAAAAGAAAAGAATCTAGGTAATTACTGTGGTGAAAAGGAAATAATCGGTTTTTTTTTTCATATTGTGTCAATAAATTAAAGTATGGTCAACGTAAGAAAACACTCACGTGCGCGCATGCGCTTCCACATGTACGCATGGTTCTTCAAAACAATTTTGTGTTAAAATTTCTTCCTGTGTATAATTCTTTACCTATTACCAGACTCTTAGACCTATTTAATTCTATGATAATATATACATTTTTTTAAATGATACGCGTTAGTTTTTGTTCTTTTCTTTCGTCAACAAAGAAAAAGTTTTAAAGGTTGAGACTGGAAAAGGGAAGAAAGTCATGCATTCTTTTAAAAATAGTGTTCCCTTCAAGCGTGCACACTAAGAAAAAAAGGTTCAGTTTTACACCCTTCAAATGCAACACTTGGAGCTCCTTATTGGGTACAACTTTGCACCCTAAGAAGCATATGGCACCTTTAAAGGCATTGGCTAACTTTGTGAGCAGCTGATTTAAAAAATTCTCAAACTAAGATGAAACATGTATATGAGTACCTTTAATTGTTCTCAAAAACCCTGAAACCAACCATAATTTGGAAGGAAAAACTGTATAGACGCAAACGGCGATTTTATTATCCTTCGTCTCACGAGACAATCACTAAGAGGACCACTTTGCTTGAATTTGAAAATGCCGTTATGTGCCTCCCGCAGCGTGATACGCCAATACACACAGTACGATAAGGTGAGTCATACGCGCATGCGCACTCCTTATGTCTATTCTGTGCAACCGACCCTCGTGTATTTTTCAAACATTGGTTCACATTTTTTATATTTAAAAATACTTCCTGTGGATATTATACTTTGAAACTTTCAGACTGGTATTTTTACACTATAACCCTTATGTTTATCCCATTTTCAAGTAACAAAACAAGAATTTTTAAAATCATAACAATGTTAACCAATGCCTTGAAGGGTGTGAGCTTGGTTGGTTGGTTTGGGGGTTTAGAGGCGCTTATCATTACTGAATTACTAAATAAGAATATTTGTGAGCTACATTTTGCACCCTTAAGGGTGCAGAGTTGTACCCTTAAGGAAGGTGTAAATTTACACCCTTTTGAATGCAAAAAATTCTGCATCTTAAAGGTGCAATTTCGGGTGCAAACAAGTACAAAAAGGGTGCATCTTTGCACCTTTTTCATGTAGGGTGCAAGATTATGCCAGTATTGCATTTAGGGTGCAAAATTGAACCTTTTATTCTAAGTGTGTGCTGAAATCTCTACTTATGGATGGCTTTATTTGTTATGATGATTTAAAAAAGAACTTACCAGGTTTGCAAACGAAATGCCGTTTGATGCCATTCACTGAGGCGGGAAACGAGGGTATGTACTCGGGCATGGTTGGTATCATTTTTCCATTAACACTGATCCGGCGGCAGGGGTTATACGCCAACAGTGAGACATCGTTAGTCTTTCCTTCTGAACCTCGCACGTGAGCTAATATATATACAGTTTTTAACATTACACTAAAAAAAAAATACTGGGTAAAAATGTGCCATGAGGGTAATTATGTGTCCAACTAAGTTTGGGCATTTCTTTGGGCATTTCTTTTTATCCAATTCGATTGAAATTTTGCCCATTCTAAAGTAATTACTGCTTATTTTTACCCTAACTTGGCAATATGCTTCCCGCATCGGGTAAAAATATTGCCTAAAGTTGGGTGGACATATGATTACCCTCGCACTTGTTAAAATCTTACCCAATATTTTTTACAGTGAACACAATTAAAATCGACGAACAGCAGCTGCAAACAGACATTGGACAATGTCTATCACTTCTAGTATGAATAAAAAAGCACTCCTCAACACAGGTCAAAGCATAAACTTTAAGTATTTTTGGAATCAAGAAATAGAGGGTGAAATGCATCTCAGATGTCGCAATGCATGCAATACGAATTTTATTATTCTAAAACAAAATAGACGATGTGTGCACTCTCAGAACAGCTGCTTAAAAAATCACGAGGTTGGTTGAAATATGAACCTTCGAACTGTTGGTTAAACAATTTTGGATGTAAAACGAATGGGGAACGAAATAACTACTTCCGATGTACATGCATGATACTCCGATTTAGAGGTCTTGTCGGGCTTAGAAGCCATTTTTGAATAAAATTTCTATTCGAAAACCTGCTTCAGCACTGAAAGACAAGTTAATATCAACTTGGTTATCTCTGAAACATGGCCTTACGCACCGCAATTTTTAAACCTTTCTTTTTCTTTTATTCCTAGACTCAGATTTTAAATTTTCAAATAATTCCATCCAAAGTGCGCACCTGATCGTTCAATTTCAATTCTAAAAATGCAAAAGCTCCGTCGTGTAGGAAGGGGGATACGCTTGCGTGTTCTCTCGAATATTTGATTTGATTTGATTTGATTTGATTTGAAAATGGTTTTATTAAAAAGCATCATACTTTGCAGCAAAATTAATTTCTGAATTGTGCATGATATACAATACACGTCATGATTTAACATTCATAAATGATTTTTTTTTAAAATAAAATAGTAAAGTAGTAAAATATCAACAACAACAAAAAACAAGGAGAACGGTTGTGATAAACCCCATCTTGATAAATAATGGCGAGGTGATTGACATATAATTTTATACAAAAACAAATTGTTATTCGCCAGAAAATCAAGAAAGAGCAAAACAAAAAAGAGATTCCTCCCCCCCCCCCCCCCTCCCCCCGAAACAATTCCTGCGTTGCTCTGAACGAGTGAAAGTGTACACCTACAAAGAGAGTAGACCTATACTCCTATAAGGCACATGCTTTAGGAATCCCACAAAACAAATACTCACTCATGATATTTCGGTATAATCTGGGAATGTATCTATTTATTTTTTAGGAAGAAATCATTGTCAAAATGATTTCATTAATGGATGTAAACAATTTTATTCCAACTTTATGAGGAACAGTGTTTAAAGAGCTTATAAGAGCAAAACTATGACGATGCGTCATGGATGATAGGAAACGAAAATCACTATTTTTATCTTCATTACCAGTTGAAGGAAGACCTACCGATAAGGGAGAACGTTGGGAGAAGCAAGAGAATGCCTCCCAGGACCACTATGATAAAGTTACGTCTCTGCATCTGTTTTAGTCAGAAAGAAAGTTTTAAGCGTTATTTTACAGAACCTGATGGTCTGGAGACTTCTCCATCGAGAGTAGGCTACCAGGGGGTGTTTCATAAAGCTGTTCGTAAAGGTCACAGACCAGTAATTATTTCCCCATAGGCATGATAGGGCTATGTGTTAAAATGAGATTGAAGAAAATTCATGAAAGATCAGTACTTGGAACGAAACATTGCATACTTTAGCTAGTAGTAGCTGAAACATTTTTCTTGACCTCCCGAAAATATGAAGGCACATTTTTTGCTCAATTTCTTTCAAACGGGTCTGCGATGCGACTCTAGTGGAATTTAACTTTGTCGCCCGCAGCGTCAAGTTTTGAGCCAGGAATTAAAGACGCCATAAAATTCATGTGGGACCCACTAGAGTTCTCTCTTGGGACCCATTTGAATCGCCAATAAATATTCTTTAAGGAGATATGAAAATTTGCTCTTCTAAGAACTAACACTGATTTTATATGAATATTTTTAAACCATTGAATCATCTTTGATACGCGGAAAAGGGGAATCCCGGAACTGTTTGTGGTCTAATTACTGGACTGTGTCCAGTAATTAGACCAGTAAAGGAGAATGCAACCCAGGCATCCGTGTGCTCTTAGTGAATAAAGATGACCAAGAAGAGTAAACAGTGAAAGCAAAATCGGACAATAATTGGTTCAAGAGTTATGAATTTTGAAAGTTTCAGTAAATCCCTATTATGGGGATCCTTGAGTTTCAACTTTGCCACCATCTGTGATGTCATCGTGGACAACTCTCAATTCATTTTGTACATAATTTTCAAAAAAATTGATTTATATGAAATTTCAAGTCAGGAATCTACATAATTCTTTCAAAAATGCTTGCAGAATTGATATAGCCATGTCATACTCAAACAACAGATCAAAAGATTTTTTATTTTTCTTGAAAATAAAAAAAATGTTAAATTTTGTGTACAAAATGAATGAAGAGTTGCCCACGAAGATATCACAGATGCTGGCAAAGTTGCCAATTCAAGGATCCCCATAATAAGGATTTACTTAAACTTTCAAAGTTCATAACTCTTGAACAGATTGTCCGATTTTCCTCAAACTTTCACTGTTTACTCTTCTTCTTCTACTTCATTCACTGGAAGCACACTGATGTCTGGGTTGCATTCTCCTTTAAGATACGAATGAATTTATGAACGACTTGAATATGGCAAGCCAAATAGAATTCTCAGTCATTATAAATCGCATCAGCTATTAAAGGTGAATATGCACACGTAGATTAACATTACTTTTGCTTCCAAACATTATTATCGCGAGGTATATTTTCTTTTGCCACAGGTCAAGTGCAGTTATGGGATTTGCAGTCACACTTTGTTAAAACGTCAGGAAAAACTTTAATTGGGCATCCCATTTGGCACTTTATATTCAAGTCGATCGTAAAGCCATGCGTAACTTTACGAAAAACTTTATGACCCCCCCCCCCCCCCCCGTGAGGGCAAGCCGAACCAGTTGGTGTTAGGGTATATACTTTTAATTTCATACTGCGTTGTGGATGTCCAGAAAGAAATGAAATATTTGATTTTACCTCTAAACATAACAATACATACCACTTAAAACATCGTCCTTTAAAAAAGTATATCATTTTGAAAAGCAAAAAGCTAAACAATAATGATAACAGCAGATCAGGCATTTTTCTGCGTTGGAAAATAAGTTTGTCAATGGTAACAAAAAGACAGTTATCCTGTGTAGATACAAGTGATTTCTCATCTCATTTTTAGATGTATATTAACTTTTTAGGGTTACAATTCGTTATTCCGAAGGCTCGTTATTCCGAAGATTCGTTTATTCCGAAGATTCATTTATTCCGAAGATTCATTTATTCCGAAGGTTCGTTATTCCGAAGGTTCGGTCTTCCGAAGGTTCGTTAGTCCGAAAATACAATAATTTTCGTAATTCCGAAGGTTCGTTAATCCGAAAACGAAATAAGGTTCGTTAGTCCGAAAATGAAATAAGGTTCGTTCGTCTGAAGGTTCGTTAGTCCGAAAATGAAATAAGGCTCGTTAGTTATACGGACTAACAAACCTTATTTCATTTTCGGACTATCGAACCTTCGGAAAAACGAACCTTCGGAATAACGAACTTTCGAAAATACCGAACATCACCCCTTTTTAGGTGTATATTTCAAGTATTTTACAATGTGTGACCAAACCAAACTTCCATTTATTCTTGAGAATTTGGATGAATAAAGAAAAAATGAATAATGAATGATCTTTGTTATTGATAACTCGTTTGATATCTGTGAGAAGTCGGATGGTGATAAATCTGATACCCTGTCATCATCAAACTATTAATCGAAAGTTTTCTGACCCCGTTAAGTATTATGAATCTTACCGTAATCATCTTGTGAAGCAGTGGTATTCGGCTCTTATTCCGTGAAGATGTAAAAGTCACGAATAATTTTCCTCGTTGAACACACACACACATACACACACAAAAGGATTTTCGTTTAACAGGTTGGTCAAAGATGGTAAATTATCCGCAAATTCCACTACGAAAGGTACACCGTGAGTCGGAGTGCAACAATGGGTGGTGCTTTACAATTCAAACAAACCAACTGAACACGCTACTGGTAGGGAGGGCATAATGTGTTAGCGTGCGAGGTGGTGTGTGCGTGAGTAGAACATGTGCACAAACGACAGAGAAAGGGAGAGAGAGAGGGAGAGAACAATGCGTTGTTTGTTTGTTTGTTGTTGTTGTTTTTTTGGTGTTAGTGCATTTGGGAATAGCCGTGAAAAAACAGTAAAAATTTGTAACTTTGAGAATCTTTTTCAGTTTGTCGACAATAATGTGAGCAACTTTTCCTGCATTTTTTTTCTCTTTGTGGACAAGCGTTTTTAACTACAATGGCAAAGCTTAAAACCTATATCCCCTCCCCCCCCCCCCACTTTTTCGAGAGGGGGATGGCGTGTACAAATATCCCCCCCCCCACACTTTTTAAGGAATAAATGATATTTGAATTAATCAGTTAGTAAAATTTTTAATAATCTGTCATAAACAACCATCATATCTTAGAATTTCTATTTAAAAATGCGATTGACAACCAGAAATATGGTTATTTTCGACTCTCTCGCTTCGCTCGTTCATATTTTAGAAATTTTATTTGAAAATGTGATTGAAAACCAGAAAAGTGGTTATTTTGGGCTCGCTCACTTCTCTCATTCGTCATAGACTATTTTAGATTTTTTATTTGAAAATGCGATTGAAAACCAGAAAAGTGGTAATTTTTTGCTCACTTGCTTCGCTCGCTCGCAAAATGAAATATTAAAATGTGTGTAAGGGGGTCTGTGTGGGTGGGTGAGGGCGTGTGTTTATACTTAAGTGTGAGTTCGACAGAAAAAAAAAATCGGCTAAAAGTCGATCACCCCCCCCCCCCCTCCTCAAAGTGGATTTACGTCGGTGACTGTTACACAATATACTGAATTAAGATAAATGACATCAGCAACTTAATTTTCTTGTTTAAACTTTCAAAGGCCCCGGGTTGTATGATATTTTTCCTGACGGGTATAGCAATTTCGTGGTACGACACTTTGCCGGAGACATTATTGCTCTGAATCATTTCTCTACGCTGAAAGAATTCCTAAACCTTGGACAAAACATGATGTTCATAACCATAATCCTAACTTACATAAACATCACATAAACTGTACTTGACCCTGACCCGAAAACTAACGTAAAACCTTATCAGAATTCTAACCCGAACATGTCCAACTCTTTGCGAATAAAGCCCGAAAAATTGTCTGTGGAGCATTTGTTGGAGTATAGCATTTTTTAACCAGGGTCGAGAGTGCATGGTTAAAAGCATTAATGTCTTGGCCCCGTTTCATAAAACCTGTTATCAGTAACATAGTAACTGCCATATTTCTATGACAAATTTGCTTTCAGCCAATCAGATACAAGGATTTCAGTAGCTTATTGCAACTCGTTATTGATAACATACTTTATGACTATTGGTGCCACGTGGCATATCAAATTCTATATCATTCCTTACACAACATACAGGTCTTTCCCAGCACCCACTGGGGTGGGGGGGGGGGGGGGGGGGGGCTCAAATTTGGTGTGGACGGGGGTGTGCCGCTGAGGCCTCCATACCCGCACACATTTTAAGGGTCATTTTGGCAGAAAAGGATATATCATTATTAGGGCATGTATCTCGTGATTATGCTTTAGCGACAATATGGGCGAGAATATCATTCTAAAATTTCTTTAGTTATCATAAAGTTACCCATGTATAAAAAGTGGGGGGGGGGGCATACTTATGGATTTTCGGGCACAAAAAACTATACCCTATGTTTAAGGATTTCTTGCAAGTGAGCGACCAATTAAAGCGACACACCATATTAGGTGAGTAATTGTGGATTTCTGAATGTACTTTGATATCAAACATTGTTTGTGTCACTTTTCATCTGGTCTGATCTTAGTGTTATGAGAATTTAAGATATAAAGGCCCTATCTCATTGGCCTGGAGACTAGGTCGCGACCTGGTGGCGAATCGAATTTCCGCTGGTTGCGCAGACGTTTCCGCGACGTCTCCGCGTGACCTGCCGGGTCTCCGGGGAGTCGCGGAAAATTCAAACATATTCGATTTTTTGGAGATTTTTTCAGTTTCTAGCAGGTCTCGGTGACGTCTTCGCGACTTCTCCATCATTTGCGGCGACGTCTCGAAGACTAATTTTGTCCCCGACTTTATGGAGACGTCGCCGCGGCTGCCGGAGATGTCCCGGAGACGTCGCCGCGACTGCCGGAGTTGTGGCGGCGACGTCCCCGCGACTTACGGGCGAGTTGGTTGTCACCCTGTCTCGAGACGTCCTCGAGACGTCGCGCCTTGATGAGAGCGCAAGCCATTTTTAGGTCTCCGAGTCGCCCGTCATTTGAGTCAGGTACCCCTACATTATATCGAACTAATAACGGACTTGATTCTGGTGAACAAGAAATGATAAAGATATTCTATTATAGCAAGTACAAAGCTTATAAACTCAATCTGTACTACTTCATCTTTATCTCTCTCACGCTCTCTCTCTCTCTCTCTCTCTCTCTCACACACACACATTCTCTCCATCTTCTTACGAATCCCTCCCTTCTAAGCTCTATCAAGATCATTCTTCACTCTCCTAACTTCTTCCCTTC
>CM057165.1:5052789-5084500 GCA_029962745.1 Echinometra lucunter
GAATGATGAATCCACAAGAGAGTAAATTTATCTCTTATCAAAGAGTGAATTTGAAAAAATATTCACAGCCCATTGCATGTTATCTGAGCAATATACAACAACAACAACAGCAACAACAACAACAACGACGACGACGACGACGACCAAAATGCGTGCATGCTGGCGCATGCACTCCATTGAGAGCAAGGAGTTTCAAGCAGTTGGGTCCCTCTTACAAAGAGTTGCGATTGATTAAAATCAATCGCACTTTGAGATTGATCTCAGCTCCTATCTCTTAAGTACAACACTTAAGATTAGTCTCAAAGTTGCGATCGATTTGAATCAATCACAACTCTTTGTAAGACGGTGCCCAGGAGTCCCAACTGGCAACAAATTATTTCAGCAGCTGTCCCTTTCCAAGGATGCACAATAGTTAAAGATATAGGGATTGTTTCACTCATGTTTAAAATATCTTTCTCTTATACATGCATTTAAATATTATCCATAGAGATTGAGCATTCTGAAGAGCAAGGTAAATCATTCCATGTTTTACCACAAGCGTATCGAAAACTGTTTCTTAAAACATTCAAGAGCGGGTTTAGGTAAACACATTCAATGTATTGGCAAGCCTAGTATACCTAGTATATTAAACCCATATGTCTGTCAACCACCCTTTCCCACTTCATTGCACACGTATCGAGGCATTGCATGCTATCCAATGAATACATTTTTAGTACATAATTATATACATCGCTAAAAGTAAACACGTCCTTCTATATCAATGGTTTGCCATTTCTGTGATGTGCTCATTATATTAGAACCTATCTAACATTGTTTGCTAATAAAAAACAAACCTCTCCTCTAACAATTCGTGCAGGGTCTTTTCCTGTAGTCGCAAAAGAATGTTTCTGTTTTTGTAAAGAACAATTACCCCAAACGGAACAAGAATAATCAAAAATTGGGCTGTATGATGGTAGATTATATATTTTATTTCAAGATAGTAGAGCTTATAAACTTACTGAACTTTCCTAAGTGAAAATTTTATAACTTCGTGACTTGCTGAGAAATTTAATATGAAACATCCCATAATAATCTATCATCAGTTTCATTCCGAGATATCTGATACTTCTTACTTGTTGATTTCAGGAAATTTGCACCATTTTTTTTTTTTTTGCTTGCCTCCTGTAAGGTAAGCACTGTGTGCTGGCTCCTATGATCAGACGAGTGGTAGCGAAAAGTAATTATCAAGCGTATAAAAGTGCAGTGGTCCATGCATGACTTCAATATTATCATCACTACCATACAGGCCTGTTTTAGTTCGGTATGACATTGACAATTTCATTTCGTCTAATTGCTGATAACGGGATGCAGTTCTGATGTGATAAGTAGCTTGACGCTAATTTTTTTTTTTAATGAACAAGTCGCTATTAGTAGATGATCTACATCAATTATTAAAAAAAATTAATTTCCGCACCTCGAGGCAACTATGACATTCAAAACGTGCAAGAGTTTCTTCAGAGAATTGTTGAAGTCATATCCTTGCGATTCAGCTATTCAGCATCACAATGGGGAAGCTATAATATACAAGTAAATGTGTTAAATATCACCGTTTAAATGTATGCATAGATGGGGAAGAAAAGGAAAATAAAAAAAGAGAAAAAGAAGGAGAAGAGATGGAGAAAAAGAAGGATAAGAAGATGGAGACCAAGAAGAAGAAGAAGATGGAGACCAAGAAGGAGAAGAGGCAGAAGATTAAAAGAAGAAGCAGAAGAAGAAGAAGAAAAGAAGAAGAAGAAGAAGAAGAGAAGAGAGAAGAAGAAGAAGAAGAAAGGAAGAAGAAAAGAAGAAGAAGAAGAAGAAGAAGAAGAAGAAGAAGAAGAAGAGAGAAGAAGAAGAAGAGAGAAGAAGAAGAAGAGAAGAAGAAGAAGAAGAATCGTAGAAAAAAAAGAGAGAAGAAAAGATGAAGGGAAGAAGTTAGGAGAGTGAAGAATGATCTTGATAGAGCTTAGAAGGGAGGGATTCGTAAGAAGATGGAGAGAATGTGTGTGTGTGAGAGAGAGAGAGAGAGAGAGAGAGAGCGTGAGAGAGATAAAGATGAAGTAGTACAGATTGAGTTTATAAGCTTTGTACTTGCTATAATAGAATATCTTTATCATTTCTTGTTCACCAGAATCAAGTCCGTTATTAGTTCGATATAATGTAGGGGTACCTGACTCAAATGACGGGCGACTCGGAGACCTAAAAATGGCTTGCGCTCTCATCAAGGCGCGACGTCTCGAGGACGTCTCGAGACAGGGTGACAACCACTCGCCCGTAAGTCGCGGGGACGTCGCCGCCACAACTCCGGCAGTCGCGGCGACGTCTCCGGGACATCTCCGGCAGCCGCGGCGACGTCTCCATAAAGTCGGGGACAAAATTAGTCTTCGAGACGTCGCCGCAAATGATGGAGAAGTCGCGAAGACGTCACCGAGACCTGCTAGAAACTGAAAAAATCTCCAAAAAATCGAATATGTTTGAATTTTCCGCGACTCCCCGGAGACCCGGCAGGTCACGCGGAGACGTCGCGGAAACGTCTGCGCAACCAGCGGAAATTCGATTCGCCACCAGGTCGCGACCTAGTCTCCAGGCCAATGAGATAGGGCCTTTATATCTTAAATTCTCATAACACTAAGATCAGACCAGATGAAAAGTGACACAAAACAATGTTTGATATCAAAGTACATTCAGAAATCCACAATTACTCACCTAATATGGTGTGTCGCTTTAATTGGTCGCTCACTTGCAAGAAATCCTTAAACATAGGGTATAGTTTTTTGTGCCCGAAAATCCATAAGTATGCCCCCCCCCCACTTTTTATACATGGGTAACTTTATGATAACTAAAGAAATTTTAGAATGATATTCTCGCCCATATTGTCGCTAAAGCATAATCACGAGATACATGCCCTAATAATGATATATCCTTTTCTGCCAAAATGACCCTTAAAATGTGTGCGGGTATGGAGGCCTCAGCGGCACACCCCCGTCCACACCAAATTTGAGCCCCCGCCCCCCCCCCCCCCACCCCAGTGGGTGCTGGGAAAGACCTGTATGTTGTGTAAGGAATGATATAGAATTTGATATGCCACGTGGCACCAATAGTCATAAAGTATGTTATCAATAACGAGTTGCAATAAGCTACTGAAATCCTTGTATCTGATTGGCTGAAAGCAAATTTGTCATAGAAATATGGCAGTTACTATGTTACTGATAACAGGTTTTATGAAACGGGGCCAAGACATTAATGCTTTTTAACCATGCACTCTCGACCCTGGTTAAAAATGCTATACTCCATCAAATGCTCCACAGACAATTTTTCGGGCTTTATTCGCAAAGAGTTGGACATGTTCGGGTTAGAATTCTGATAAGGTTTACGTTAGTTTTCGGGTCAGGGTCAAGTACAGTTTATGTGATGTTTATGTAAGTTAGGATTATGGTTATGAACATCATGTTTTGTCCAAGGTTTAGGAATTCTTTCAGCGTAGAGAAATGATTCAGAGCAATAATGTCTCCGGCAAAGTGTCGTACCACGAAATTGCTATACCCGTCAGGAAAAATATCATACAACCCGGGGCCTTTGAAAGTTTAAACAAGAAAATTAAGTTGCTGATGTCATTTATCTTAATTCAGTATATTGTGTAACAGTCACCGACGTAAATCCACTTTGAGGAGGGGGGGGGGGGGTTGATCGACTTTTTAGCCGATTTTTTTTTTCTGTCGAACTCACACTTAAGTATAAACACACGCCCTCACCCACCCACACAGACCCCCTTACACACATTTTAATATTTCATTTTGCGAGCGAGCGAAGCAAGTGAGCAAAAAATTACCACTTTTCTGGTTTTCAATCGCATTTTCAAATAAAAAATCTAAAATAGTCTATGACGAATGAGAGAAGTGAGCGAGCCCAAAATAACCACTTTTCTGGTTTTCAATCACATTTTCAAATAAAATTTCTAAAATATGAACGAGCGAAGCGAGAGAGTCGAAAATAACCATATTTCTGGTTGTCAATCGCATTTTTTTAAATAGAAATTCTAAGATATGATGGTTGTTTATGACAGATTATTAAAAATTTTACTAACTGATTAATTCAAATATCATTTATTCCTTAAAAAGTGTGGGGGGGGATATTTGTACACGCCATCCCCCTCTCGAAAAAGTGGGGGGGGGGGGGAGGGGATATAGGTTTTAAGCTTTGCCATTGTAGTTAAAAACGCTTGTCCACAAAGAGAAAAAAAATGCAGGAAAAGTTGCTCACATTATTGTCGACAAACTGAAAAAGATTCTCAAAGTTACAAATTTTTACTGTTTTTTCACGGCTATTCCCAAATGCACTAACACCAAAAAAACAACAACAACAAACAAACAAACAACGCATTGTTCTCTCCCTCTCTCTCTCCCTTTCTCTGTCGTTTGTGCACATGTTCTACTCACGCACACACCACCTCGCACGCTAACACATTATGCCCTCCCTACCAGTAGCGTGTTCAGTTGGTTTGTTTGAATTGTAAAGCACCACCCATTGTTGCACTCCGACTCACGGTGTACCTTTCGTAGTGGAATTTGCGGATAATTTACCATCTTTGACCAACCTGTTAAACGAAAATCCTTTTGTGTGTGTATGTGTGTGTGTGTTCAACGAGGAAAATTATTCGTGACTTTTACATCTTCACGGAATAAGAGCCGAATACCACTGCTTCACAAGATGATTACGGTAAGATTCATAATACTTAACGGGGTCAGAAAACTTTCGATTAATAGTTTGATGATGACAGGGTATCAGATTTATCACCATCCGACTTCTCACAGATATCAAACGAGTTATCAATAACAAAGATCATTCATTATTCATTTTTTCTTTATTCATCCAAATTCTCAAGAATAAATGGAAGTTTGGTTTGGTCACACATTGTAAAATACTTGAAATATACACCTAAAAAGGGGTGATGTTCGGTATTTTCGAAAGTTCGTTATTCCGAAGGTTCGTTTTTCCGAAGGTTCGATAGTCCGAAAATGAAATAAGGTTTGTTAGTCCGTATAACTAACGAGCCTTATTTCATTTTCGGACTAACGAACCTTCAGACGAACGAACCTTATTTCATTTTCGGACTAACGAACCTTATTTCGTTTTCGGATTAACGAACCTTCGGAATTACGAAAATTATTGTATTTTCGGACTAACGAACCTTCGGAAGACCGAACCTTCGGAATAACGAACCTTCGGAATAAATGAATCTTCGGAATAAATGAATCTTCGGAATAAACGAATCTTCGGAATAACGAGCCTTCGGAATAACGAATTGTAACCCTAAAAAGTTAATATACATCTAAAAATGAGATGAGAAATCACTTGTATCTACACAGGATAACTGTCTTTTTGTTACCATTGACAAACTTATTTTCCAACGCAGAAAAATGCCTGATCTGCTGTTATCATTATTGTTTAGCTTTTTGCTTTTCAAAATGATATACTTTTTTAAAGGACGATGTTTTAAGTGGTATGTATTGTTATGTTTAGAGGTAAATCAAATATTTCATTTCTTTCTGGACATCCACAACGCAGTATGAAATTAAAAGTATATACCCTAACACCAACTGGTTCGGCTTGCCCTCACGGGGGGGGGGGGGGGGGGGGGGTCATAAAGTTTTTCGTAAAGTTACGCATGGCTTTACGATCGACTTGAATATAAAGTGCCAAATGGGATGCCCAATTAAAGTTTTTCCTGACGTTTTAACAAAGTGTGACTGCAAATCCCATAACTGCACTTGACCTGTGGCAAAAGAAAATATACCTCGCGATAATAATGTTTGGAAGCAAAAGTAATGTTAATCTACGTGTGCATATTCACCTTTAATAGCTGATGCGATTTATAATGACTGAGAATTCTATTTGGCTTGCCATATTCAAGTCGTTCATAAATTCATTCGTATCTTAAAGGAGAATGCAACCCAGACATCAGTGTGCTTCCAGTGAATGAAGTAGAAGAAGAAGAGTAAACAGTGAAAGTTTGAGGAAAATCGGACAATCTGTTCAAGAGTTATGAACTTTGAAAGTTTAAGTAAATCCTTATTATGGGGATCCTTGAATTGGCAACTTTGCCAGCATCTGTGATATCTTCGTGGGCAACTCTTCATTCATTTTGTACACAAAATTTAACATTTTTTTTATTTTCAAGAAAAATAAAAAATCTTTTGATCTGTTGTTTGAGTATGACATGGCTATATCAATTCTGCAAGCATTTTTGAAAGAATTATGTAGATTCCTGACTTGAAATTTCATATAAATCAATTTTTTTGAAAAATTATGTACAAAATGAATTGAGAGTTGTCCACGATGACATCACAGATGGTGGCAAAGTTGAAACTCAAGGATCCCCATAATAGGGATTTACTGAAACTTTCAAAATTCATAACTCTTGAACCAATTATTGTCCGATTTTGCTTTCACTGTTTACTCTTCTTGGTCATCTTTATTCACTAAGAGCACACGGATGCCTGGGTTGCATTCTCCTTTACTGGTCTAATTACTGGACACAGTCCAGTAATTAGACCACAAACAGTTCCGGGATTCCCCTTTTCCGCGTATCAAAGATGATTCAATGGTTTAAAAATATTCATATAAAATCAGTGTTAGTTCTTAGAAGAGCAAATTTTCATATCTCCTTAAAGAATATTTATTGGCGATTCAAATGGGTCCCAAGAGAGAACTCTAGTGGGTCCCACATGAATTTTATGGCGTCTTTAATTCCTGGCTCAAAACTTGACGCTGCGGGCGACAAAGTTAAATTCCACTAGAGTCGCATCGCAGACCCGTTTGAAAGAAATTGAGCAAAAAATGTGCCTTCATATTTTCGGGAGGTCAAGAAAAATGTTTCAGCTACTACTAGCTAAAGTATGCAATGTTTCGTTCCAAGTACTGATTTTTCATGAATTTTCTTCAATCTCATTTTAACACATAGCCCTATCATGCCTATGGGGAAATAATTACTGGTCTGTGACCTTTACGAACAGCTTTATGAAACACCCCCTGGTAGCCTACTCTCGATGGAGAAGTCTCCAGACCATCAGGTTCTGTAAATAACGCTTAAAACTTTCTTTCTGACTAAAACAGATGCAGAGACGTAACTTTATCATAGTGGTCCTGGGAGGCATTCTCTTGCTTCTCCCAACGTTCTCCCTTATCGGTAGGTCTTCCTTCAACTGGTAATGAAGATAAAAATAGTGATTTTCGTTTCCTATCATCCATGACGCATCGTCATAGTTTTGCTCTTATAAGCTCTTTAAACACTGTTCCTCATAAAGTTGGAATAAAATTGTTTACATCCATTAATGAAATCATTTTGACAATGATTTCTTCCTAAAAAATAAATAGATACATTCCCAGATTATACCGAAATATCATGAGTGAGTATTTGTTTTGTGGGATTCCTAAAGCATGTGCCTTATAGGAGTATAGGTCTACTCTCTTTGTAGGTGTACACTTTCACTCGTTCAGAGCAACGCAGGAATTGTTTCGGGGGGAGGGGGGGGGGGGAGGAATCTCTTTTTTGTTTTGCTCTTTCTTGATTTTCTGGCGAATAACAATTTGTTTTTGTATAAAATTATATGTCAATCACCTCGCCATTATTTATCAAGATGGGGTTTATCACAACCGTTCTCCTTGTTTTTTGTTGTTGTTGATATTTTACTACTTTACTATTTCATTTAAAAAAAAAATCATTTATGAATGTTAAATCATGACGTGTATTGTATATCATGCACAATTCAGAAATTAATTTTGCTGCAAAGTATGATGCTTTTTAATAAAACCATTTTCAAATCAAATCAAATCAAATCAAATCAAATATTCGAGAGAACACGCAAGCGTATCCCCCTTCCTACACGACGGAGCTTTTGCATTTTTAGAATTGAAATTGAACGATCAGGTGCGCACTTTGGATGGAATTATTTGAAAATTTAAAATCTGAGTCTAGGAATAAAAGAAAAAGAAAGGTTTAAAAATTGCGGTGCGTAAGGCCATGTTTCAGAGATAACCAAGTTGATATTAACTTGTCTTTCAGTGCTGAAGCAGGTTTTCGAATAGAAATTTTATTCAAAAATGGCTTCTAAGCCCGACAAGACCTCTAAATCGGAGTATCATGCATGTACATCGGAAGTAGTTATTTCGTTCCCCATTCGTTTTACATCCAAAATTGTTTAACCAACAGTTCGAAGGTTCATATTTCAACCAACCTCGTGATTTTTTAAGCAGCTGTTCTGAGAGTGCACACACTCTAAATTCCTTCGATTAAAATACCAATATATTAGATTAGTTTTTTACTCTAAGGATATCCAGAATTAGGGACCAAACCATGTCGATTAAAAATTAATCTAGCGTTAGAGTAAAAATTCTTAATCGGTCTTAGACTAAAAATCTTAATCCTTTAGATTAACAATTATCAATCCAATTGGATTGAAATCTACTCTAATGGAATTTAAATTCTAATCTTGTTGATTAAAATATTCTTAGATTAAAATTTAGTCGTATGGATTAAACAAAATTTAGTCACCCAGCATCATCCTCATTCTTGCGTCACAAAAGTAGAACTAAAAAAAAAAAACAATCTGTGACTCAAAATTCATATTCCACGAGTTTTATTTATCAGCGTTTTGGTGCAAGTGTTGTATTTACAAAGAGAGTTCATAACCGTACATTAAATGAAATGCATAATATTTGTCCAATGACATTCATGAGGACATTTTTAGGTAATGTAATCTGTAACCTAAATTCATACATACTAATATTGATACTTTATGCAAATCACTGCATAACAAATATTTAAAGATTTAATTAATATTTTACACTTTATCAACTTATACATAAAATGAAGTGCATAATATATGTCCAATGAAATTTACAATGAGGAAAATTTCTGCAATACACATTTTGTAACCCAAATTCATATATACTAGAACTAATAATTCATGCAAATCACTGCATAATAAAAAATACTTATAAAAATATATTATTTACTTAAATAATGATTAAGCGTTTAACAGCCGAATTAATTTTAATCAAATATGAGAAAACTGGCAGCAAGTTTTCAAGACTATACTACAAAATTCTGAATAGAGGAAAGTTCAATAAACCATACATATTTTGAAAGTATGGAGCTTAAAGATTATTGTGAGATTTTTTGGGGGAAGGAAAACTCATTCAATGCATTGCTCTGGTAACCAAATAAACAGATAATAATTTTCAAAAAAAAAAGTATTTTTAAAAGAATATGCAATTTAGTGATAAAGATGTAAATTTGTGGAATTGTGATTCTACTAATGGGATTGCTCTTATTGTCAGCTTTATGTAGACACCAAAATCAAAGAATACCATTGATCCTAACTGGAGTTATGATGATAAATATGAATATCGGCACGCGAAAAAAGGGCCCCAAAATTGGAAAAAAATCCTATATTAGGGGCAGCGGGCGGGGGCCCCCAGTTGCTTTTTTGTTGTTCCTTTTTAATTACACATCCTGTAAATAACAAATAAGTAATAATATGAATTACTCTTATCATTGAAATTATTGTTTTAATTATATCAATAATCATTGCCATTGTAACACACTCAACATAAATACTAAAGGGCGTTTATACTGGCCACGGCAATCTATATACGTTTTGTGTATATTATTACATCATTTTGATCCAAAATTTTACTGCTTTTTAGTCAACATAAAAAAATAAACAAATACTTTATAAAAATCATCAAATTACAAATCAAAATAACGGAAATTTACTGTACTTTCTATTGATACCAATTTCTAAGAGTTTAGGTGTTTTTTAATCTGTTCATAATGTGTCACATGAAGACATGCTTCCATTACACGGAAGCGTGCCTGCAGGCACGGTCGGCGGTTAAACGCTTAAATGAATTTGATTTTGAAATGTTTACACAATTAATACAAAACTGGCAATGACTCGCTGAAGATTGGGTATTGGCAGTCGAACCATCTGAGAGATGCTATTAACAAGTCAACTATTAGAGATCATGTGGCAACAAATAACCACACAATACTGGGGGGAAGAGCAAAATTCTGTCTAAAGATGACAACAAATGACAACAGATGACCAGGTTGATTAGAGAGCCAATTCATATTCAAAAGAAGTGTGATAAATCAATGAATTGCAACATGGGGCGATTCAAGTTATCTTTCATGTACATTCCCATTCTCTCGAATTGTTCGACTGCTGAAACCCTGTCTACAGTAAGTCAATGTAATGCCGCAAAAAGTCTACAGCAAACAGTAGGCAAAAGCTCACAAGGAAATCTAATTAACAAAAGACACTGGAATGCACCTCTCCCTAGACTGAGGATAACTTGCATGTTTCCATACAATGGCCGCTTTGTGCCTTTGTTGTCCTCGTATTGGTAGAACTTTCCTAGCATAGCAAATGTCATTGAAATTGAAAATATTTTGATTGGTATTATGTACAAACATGCAACTCTATTGTAGGAAGATGCCCATCTTTGGGGGAAGGTGACAATTGTATATTCCAGTATCTTTTGTCAATTGCATTAGTAATTAAGCAGAGATTGACAGATGAGGTCACGGGCAGAATCTTGTTTTGGAGGATTTTTTTTTTTTTTTTTTTTTTTGGGGGGGGGGGGGCGTTTCTAAGCCTGCTGAAGAAAATAACAGAAAAATTATTATAAAATATTTGATACATATTTAGATATTCATTTGGCCACATAAGTGATGATAAAAGTATCACAAAATCAACACAAGTCAACATGCATTTGCATTAAATAGGTCCTTTAAATTTGGAAGAAAAAAAAGTACAGAAGACATGTAAAGACTGGCATTGAACTTCACTTCACTAACAGAGACCACCACCTGCAACACAGTTTTTGTTCCTGACATTACATCACAAATTGCAGTAACTTTCAAAAGATTTAGATAACAAGATCGGGCTGATGTTTTACATTACTCATTACTTCAAACTAATGTATCTAGTGAGGGGAATATGATAGTCAAATTTCAATTTTCAACAATTTATCACAATTTTACACATTTTAAACTGCAACATTTTTGTTATTACATTTTTTGAAAAAAGAGATCTAATGCATACTCAGATTTATTTGAAAATTGGTTAATATGACATGCATACTGAGTGTGTATATAGTAGTATTTTACACAATTTTTTCAATGGAGGCAGAGAGTGCCCTGACGCTTGCCTTTGTGCTATTTAACGGGAAGAACTCCGTACACCATGGAAGCAAGAAATTCATAGAAATTTTTCAGATTGTGGGAGTATTCTACGTTGAAGACGAAGTGACTTTTGAACAGCCGGTCTGTGGCCTGAACTATTGTATCTCCAGCAGGCACCAGCACCTTATCCAACATCAGAAAGTACTGATCCGGATTCTTCGGTTGTCCTACGGCAACAAGGTATGGTTGCCTGCGTTCTTGGCTCTTTTGTTGAGCGAGTGCTTCCACATTGGTTCCAGTCTGAAAAAGGAAGAGGAAGCAAAAGTAAAGAAAATTAAATTAAGACTAGACTAATGCTACAAATTATATAAGAAAAAGAATAAAAAGAATAAAATGACATGCATTATGGCAATAAAATGCATTGCAGAATGTGTATCATGAACAAATTTTAACAGCAGTGATGTGCATCCACGGAAGATTAATTCAGTGTGCGTTGGAGCATGCCCCTGGTAAAAGCTCAATATTGAGTTATGGCATCATTTTACTTCCCAATGAACACAAACAGCTCTTGAAGTACCTGTGTAAGGTTAGGATGATGGCGCCTCCAGCAGGTACCAGCACCATGTCTAAGATTAGAAAGAACTGATTCATCGTGTCATTTTCATCCCCATTTTCAAAGCAAAGGAAAAGCCGAGACGAATATTTATAATGACATGTATAGTATGGACAAACATTTTAGTAGACATCCATTTCATCCATCATACCATATCTGCATGGCCCCAAACTATACTCTGTTAATACTGCCTTGGTGTTACTATCCGGCAAAACATGAACTTGGATAGTCACATCAACAGTGTTTACAGCTTTGCTAATAAGCCACTGGAGACCTGAAGATTAACTTTAAAATCATCAAGAGGGGAAATAGACAAGCCTGGAAATAGAGCATTAATTTGTCAGACCACTGCTTGAGTCTGCCTCCTGTGCTTGGACCCTACTACAAAAAGAACATCAAGAAGCTGGAGTAAATACAGAAAAGTGCTGCTTACTTTTTTTTAATGTTTTTTTAAATTTTTAATTCAGTGTCAGTCAGATGATCGAGACCCTTGATTGGCAACCTCAGAGCAGGGTAGGAAGATTTCACACCTCTCCCTGCTCCACAACCTAGCACACTGACCTCTAATAAAGTAAAACTAGCTCCACTTCGAACTCGGAAAGGACAATCACACAGCAATACGGGAGGGGAGGGGGGTTCTTTCCTGCCACACACCGTCAAAGACCAGAATGACCATCCAGAAAGCATAGTGGAGGCCAGGACTCTAGACACATTTGTGAGCTGGCATATATCGATGTTATAGGAAGACACGCACAACAAAGATCACCTATTCCGGAGTATTCCATTATAATGATAGAAGAACTGACCAAGATGCCCTCAGTTAAACATACTGCAACACCACCAAGTAGTAAAGGACGCATAACCTCAGGTGGCATAGGTACAACCAGTGGCTCTCGGTTCAGTATCTATTTTCATATTATATACTTACAGGCACAGTCTTCAGGAGATGCTTCACTGCATCCTCTCGTGAACTTGTTCCTTTCCCTTTGCCTAGTGGTTTATGGAGGATGTAGATAAGTACCAGCAGACTGCAGAGATCTCCTGGGGAAAGCAACAATAAAAATTTTTTAAATAAAATGTAAAAAACTGAACCGTATTTATTAAAGGTTCTAAATTATTGTATGGTTAAGGCTCTGAAAGGGATACTTGTGTAAGCAATTACCAAATCATTGACAATGTCAATAAGAATGAATAACATTGCAATCACTACGGACATTCGCTAGTAGCATGTTATGTAATGCTGCGATCATTTCAATTCCAAAATAAAAGTTAGCTTCACTGGTGTTTCAGCCAAACTTTTCTGTAATATTGAACTGCATCAATTCTTGCGATACAATTCAATTAGTACAAATCAGGTACAAAGGTATACAGCAGTTCATTCTAAATTTTTAATTTCTTTGCTTTGGTCATTATTTCCCCAATTCAATACTGTAGAAGATAAGAGAGGTAGATAATTATCAAACACTAGAATTTGTAAATCCAGAGATCACACTTACTATTGTCATGTTCTCCATACTGAGCTATCAGGTCCTGGACTGCGGAGTACTCTGTCATACCAATGGAGATTATCTTTTCTCGAAAGTTGGCTTCCCACCTCTTCAAAAATTTATCAGACTCGTTTGGGTAGTCAATGTGGAAGTCAATGTTGATCTTTGAACAAGAACACAGTGAGAGTAAATTCACAGTATGTTGCAATATCAGAATGGAATAACACTATTAAACATTCATGCTTCACCTAGAAAGGCATAACACAAACTGTGGTAAAATCTAAAGTTTTGAATACATTTGGATAAGCATACATGTTTATCCATTTCTATTTCATTTTACAACAGCATTAGCACATGGAAAATGTGTGTATGACCAAAACAAATAAAAAAAAAAATACAAACAAGAGCCCCATGCGGCTTAACACTCATCTGTGGTTATGGATGAATTCACATTTTGCACAAGGTTCATGTGGTGCAGCTAGGGGTAGGGACTGGGGCCACATGTACAACTTGCAAAAAAAAAAATTACCTGGTGCATGACAATTGTTGACACTTTTGGATACAGTAGTAGAAGATGAAATCAGGTTACCATGCCCCCCCCCAAAAAAAAAAAAAATGTACCCAATGTGGACAACTTGTGTGAACAAACAACAAACATCTTTTGTTAAAAATAAAACATGGGAACACTCCACTCAGTGTGACATTAAAATAAAAGTGCCTCAAATTCATAATTTTTCAAAGTGCACTCATAATTTCGTATGAATGTGTAATAATTTGTAATAATTACACATTTTTTGCAATAGTTGGCGGCTATGGACTACTGTGTCATTATAATGCATGAGATTGAGAAACAGAAACAAGGATCCAATTAATGTAATTACCAATTCTGGCATGTCCTGCAGTCTAGGAAACACCTTAATCATGTCTGTGATGGTGAGTTCTTTCTTCTTTAGAAGAGATCTGCGATAATAACTTGTTTCTTTGAAGTACTGTACGATCCTTGCACAGTTGTCCCGACTTGGAGGTGAATTTTTCATCCAACTGATCTGAAATACAAAAAAAAAAAAGAAGAAAAAAAATCTATAGCTATCACTTGACTTTTTGGTTTCATCTCTTTAAATTGTTTTTACTTATTCATGCGTGACGTATGGGTCATATTGATTCCTTCAAATGAAAGAGGAGACCCTTAGCTTTAAAATGATGGGTCATTTATGAAATTTGATTAAGAATAAGTTATGATAAATCATCGATCAATCTCGGTTTCGTTTATTCTGGGACGCACTGTATATCATGCCTGTACCTTCTCTTGGGCCACTGTTTCGTCTTCTTGGTTGAGCGGTATGTCTCCATCTTCATGTATCTCCATCACAGCTTGCTCACTTCCATCGAACTTCCTCTTCCGTCTCCTCTGGTCCTGGGTAGATCTGACATTTTTTAGTCTGTACTCGAGGAACCCATCATGGTTGTGGTAAAAGTGTTCCTGATAAGAAATATAATAAAACACTGATTATTATTCTATTGCTGATAAATCTTTAAATATTATATATATATCCAACATCACCATCAACATGCCCATCAATATTATTAACTGGCGCATATTATTAGAAATGTAATAGATTGGCAGAAATTGAATGTTCTCTGGGGCCATATTCAAAGGGTGATTTTGGTTATCTTTCTTGTTGTATCAATGTCACAAAATAGATTTTGGTTATATTTGTTGTTTTAGCAATGACACAAAATACAATTTAGGCTGATTGGTATTCTAAAAAATAGACTGTGTTCAAAATATTTATAGTTTCTAGTTTCATTGGAATATGTTTTTTTTTTTTTTTTTCTTATGTCAATGAGCCAGGAAGAACTAGACGAAAAAATGATCATGAAAAAACACATTCCGGCAATTGCCTGATTGTATAATACATACATGACCCTTCATCCCGGGATGGTCACATTTCGTTATAGGCCATGTCCTGATGATCTCCTTGGCTAGGTCCTCCTTCTCTTGTCCTGTGGGCCATCTATGAATAACAAACCAAAGCTTAATTATTTATAGTTCCAATAAATATTATATCTTATCTATCTGAAATATCAAATGTGGAAGAAGAAATTTTTGTTATATTTTTTAATAAATTTGCATAAATTACCATAATTAATCAATGGAGTATTGATTAATTTCAAAATTTTGTGTAGAAGTCTTCAAGCCCCCACCTAGCCCTATCAGATCAAACAAACAGAATGAAAATCAGTCAAGAAATGTGGAAGAAGCAATTTTGTTTATTTTTGGAATAAATTTGCATAAATTACCATAATTAATTAATGGAGTATAATTTCAAAATTCTGTGTAGAAGTTTAATGTGCATAATAACTCAGCCCAACCAAATAAAGCAATCACAATCAAAGTCGGTTGAGAAATGAAGGAGAAGAAGCATTTTTTGTGATTTCGAATAAATTTGCATAAATTGAGATAGATAATGAATTTCACGATTTGGTGTAGAAGTTTTAAATCCCCCACCTAGCCCCCTATCATATGAAACAATCAGAATCAAAATCGGTTTAAAAATGACGAAGAAGAAACATTTTGAAAACTGTGGACAGACGGAAGGACAAAGGACAGAAGGACGGACGGACGGACAGACGACGGACGCCACGCCATGGCATAAGCTCATCGGGCTCATCGGGTTATTAAACCAAATTTTTAGGCATGAGTAAACCGCAGTTGCATTTATTTTATTGTAGCACGGTAAATTTCCCTGGTATATTCAGTGGTGTGTTCATGTAAATCAGGAGGGGACTGGGGTGTTGGTACATGTTGAAATTTCCATCTTACAAACTTTTTTTTTTTTTACATCTGTGACTTGAATGAAAACCTTCCCCCAGTTATAGCTCAATGATTTAATGAATAACCAGATTGGGATTATGCAATTCATTATTCAAATACATTTTGTTGAAAAAGAAAAGGAATGTCTCAGTCCACACACACGCAAAAAATTAAGTAATTAGATCTAGATCTAGATCTAAGTTCGAACAGCATCATTGTGATTTAATCTAGAGATCTAGGTCTAACTTAGACTCTAGAGTCTAGATCTAGGTTAAATTTAGATCTAACACTAACAGTTAGAGTCTAACTAGAATCTAGAGTAAATACGGTACCGTTCGAACTTGCATAGGTCCCTAGATCTAGACTCTAGATCTAGATCTAGATCTAACTTATTTTTTTGCGTGTGTGTGGACTGTGGTCACTGTTCAGCACTCAAGTCAAGAGTCAAGGCATGTGCCATGATTCAGTCACTCCATGGAAATTATGCAAAGAGTCCTCCTCAATAAAAGAGTTAGATCTAGCCTAGAGTCTAGACCTAGATCTATTTCAATTTCGTCCGTTTGCTATGGCTATGCCTGGCATGCTTTGCTATGCCTAGGCTATGCAGACCGGGCCGGCGCGGCGGCTCGGCGCAGATGCGGTTGCATGTATTTTATTTACCAGAGCATCAAAAAATAAAAACTAGAATCACTTTCAATCGATGCAATCTGCATCTAAAACTACACGAATTCATCAATTTAATAGGGTAAGATAACTAAAGAATATCTACAGGAAGTTATATTATTATAAATAAACATTATCATGCAGATTTTATCTGTTAAAACTAACGTTAGTTGTCAAGAATTCAGTCTCAATGTACAATTTAGGTCACGCATGGATATACGTGTACATCAGAATCACTGTAGGCCTACCGCGCCTACTGGCTTTTGCAGCAAGACCCGCGCCCGGCCGGTGAGGCTAAACTGAAATAAATTATGACTGTTTTTTTTTCAAATGCTCTACTTTCTACGGACATAAACTTACCTTCGAATTTATCTATGACTTCTCCGCTTATGTTTTCAGTCTCAAGAAGGGCACGAAATCCATCGTCACCCTCCGCCATGTCCATTTCTCAAATTCAAGAGCTGATCGATCCCGATCGGAATATCGCGGCACGCCGGTACGGTGTGTGCAAACGACAGTAATAAAAATCAGAACTCGCTTTCGTGTCACGTGACACACGTGGCTGAGTTTCATTGGTCAAATGTTTCAGTGTAGTTTAATCAAAGAATAGAGTAAAAACTTTTCGTATTTTCTTCCGAAATAGTAATGTTATTCGATTAAAAATTACTCCAATAGATTTGGAGAAATTTTAATCAAACGTTAGATTATATTTTTTAATCGAAGGAATTTAGAGTGCACATCGTCTATTTTGTTTTAGAATAATAAAATTCGTATTGCATGCATTGCGACATCTGAGATGCATTTCACCCTCTATTTCTTGATTCCAAAAATACTTAAAGTTTATGCTTTGACCTGTGTTGAGGAGTGCTTTTTTATTCATACTAGAAGTGATAGACATTGTCCAATGTCTGTTTGCAGCTGCTGTTCGTCGATTTTAATTGTGTTCACTGTAAAAAATATTGGGTAAGATTTTAACAAGTGCGAGGGTAATCATATGTCCACCCAACTTTAGGCAATATTTTTACCCGATGCGGGAAGCATATTGCCAAGTTAGGGTAAAAATAAGCAGTAATTACTTTAGAATGGGCAAAATTTCCATCGAATTGGATAAAAAGAAATGCCCAAAGAAATGCCCAAACTTAGTTGGACACATAATTACCCTCATGGCACATTTTTACCCAGTATTTTTTTTTTAGTGTAATGTTAAAAACTGTATATATATTAGCTCACGTGCGAGGTTCAGAAGGAAAGACTAACGATGTCTCACTGTTGGCGTATAACCCCTGCCGCCGGATCAGTGTTAATGGAAAAATGATACCAACCATGCCCGAGTACATACCCTCGTTTCCCGCCTCAGTGAATGGCATCAAACGGCATTTCGTTTGCAAACCTGGTAAGTTCTTTTTTAAATCATCATAACAAATAAAGCCATCCATAAGTAGAGATTTCAGCACACACTTAGAATAAAAGGTTCAATTTTGCACCCTAAATGCAATACTGGCATAATCTTGCACCCTACATGAAAAAGGTGCAAAGATGCACCCTTTTTGTACTTGTTTGCACCCGAAATTGCACCTTTAAGATGCAGAATTTTTTGCATTCAAAAGGGTGTAAATTTACACCTTCCTTAAGGGTACAACTCTGCACCCTTAAGGGTGCAAAATGTAGCTCACAAATATTCTTATTTAGTAATTCAGTAATGATAAGCGCCTCTAAACCCCCAAACCAACCAACCAAGCTCACACCCTTCAAGGCATTGGTTAACATTGTTATGATTTTAAAAATTCTTGTTTTGTTACTTGAAAATGGGATAAACATAAGGGTTATAGTGTAAAAATACCAGTCTGAAAGTTTCAAAGTATAATATCCACAGGAAGTATTTTTAAATATAAAAAATGTGAACCAATGTTTGAAAAATACACGAGGGTCGGTTGCACAGAATAGACATAAGGAGTGCGCATGCGCGTATGACTCACCTTATCGTACTGTGTGTATTGGCGTATCACGCTGCGGGAGGCACATAACGGCATTTTCAAATTCAAGCAAAGTGGTCCTCTTAGTGATTGTCTCGTGAGACGAAGGATAATAAAATCGCCGTTTGCGTCTATACAGTTTTTCCTTCCAAATTATGGTTGGTTTCAGGGTTTTTGAGAACAATTAAAGGTACTCATATACATGTTTCATCTTAGTTTGAGAATTTTTTAAATCAGCTGCTCACAAAGTTAGCCAATGCCTTTAAAGGTGCCATATGCTTCTTAGGGTGCAAAGTTGTACCCAATAAGGAGCTCCAAGTGTTGCATTTGAAGGGTGTAAAACTGAACCTTTTTTTCTTAGTGTGCACGCTTGAAGGGAACACTATTTTTAAAAGAATGCATGACTTTCTTCCCTTTTCCAGTCTCAACCTTTAAAACTTTTTCTTTGTTGACGAAAGAAAAGAACAAAAACTAACGCGTATCATTTAAAAAAAATGTATATATTATCATAGAATTAAATAGGTCTAAGAGTCTGGTAATAGGTAAAGAATTTATACACAGGAAGAAATTTTAACACAAAATTGTTTTTGAAGAACCATGCGTACATGTGGAAGCGCATGCGCGCACGTGAGTGTTTTCTTACGTTGACCATACTTTAATTTATTGACACAATATGAAAAAAAAAACCGATTATTTCCTTTTCACCACAGTAATTACCTAGATTCTTTTCTTTTTTAATGATTATTTTATCATCATCATTTATTTCTTCTTATTTTTTTATTTTTAAAACTCCAAATGATTTCCGCAAATCTTCGACAATATAGGTGGTTCCATTATGAACATGTATGAAGCATTGCAAATATCAGATTCAGAATGGGATGTTTGAAAAGCCGCAGAGTCTGTTTGCATTAGAACCCCCCCCCCCCGCAAGTTCTAATGAACATGATGAATCAGAGGGTTGGGGGTTCGAATCCCATGACTGCAGTAACGTCTTCTTGCAAGACATCCATCATGTCCATAGCGTAGACAGGTCCTCATACAGGGGGGGGGGGGGGGGATATTAATATACAATTCTTGTATAGCGCATATCATGCTAGGAGTCCACTGGGCCGGCGCCAGTTCGCGCCAATTCGCGCCAATGCAATTTGCTGTGGCGCCTAGTGTCGCCAATAAGGTGCCTAGTGGCGTGCAGTGGCTCAAACTGCCTCCCAACTGGCTCGTGGCGGCTCGTAACGGCGCCAAATTTGAATTTGGCGGCAAGGAAATTTCAAAATGTTATGCTAGGAGTCCACTGGGCCGGCGCCAGTTCGCGCCAATGCAATTTGCTGTGGCGCCTAGTGTCGCCAATAAGGTGCCTAGTGGCGTGCAGTGGCTCAAACTGCCTCCCAACTGGCTCGTGGTGGCTCGTAACGGCGCCAAATTTGAATTTGGCGGCAAGGAAATTTCAAAATGTTTAAAATTTTCGTCGCGCCACTTGCATCGAGCAATCAGCGTGAAGTGTCCACCAAGTGGCACCAAATGGCGCAAACAATCCGCCTATTGGAATCCACTGGAATGTAATGGCGCACGCCATGTGACACCTAGTTTATTCCACTTGGCGACACACAACATGCCGAGCGGACATTAATTCGGCGCCACAGCGAGCCACTACGCGCCAATCACATAGTCTTTGGCGCGAACTGGCGCGAACTGGCGCCGGCCCAGTGGACTCCTAGCATTTAAAATTTTCGTCGCGCCACTTGCATCGAGCAATCAGCGCGAAGTGTCCACCAAGTGGCACCAAATGGCGCAAACAATCCGCCTATTGGAATCCACTGGAATGTAATGGCGCACGCCATGTGACACCTAGTTTATTCCACTTGGCGACACACAACATGCCGAGCGGACATTAATTCGGCGCCACAGCGAGCCACTACGCGCCAATCACATAGTCTTTGGCGCGAACTGGCGCGAACTGGCGCCGGCCCAGTGGACTCCTAGCATCACATTATGATATAACGTCTCTATGCGCTTCCAAAGGAATTGGATAGTTCAAGAGTTCAAGAGGTGAAGAGCTTATTTTTTCATTTCCAAAAAACAAATAACCACAAAATTTTGAAAAAATCAAACATACATAACTATTCAATTTTTTTTTTACAATACAGGATACGTTTATATAATTTGAAATATGAAACAAGGTAAATCTACAAAAGAATATATATACAGTGTAAGCTCTTATGGAAATGGAGGGATCCACTAAAAAGCAATGCTTGTAGAGTGTGGATCCCTCAAATAATATTCCCCAATTGATACATATTCATATACACACGTATATACATCGACTTCAAAAAGTGTGTGTGTGGGGGGGGGGGAGGGATGCGATAACCCCCACCCAGCTATCTTCACCCCTGCATCCATCCATCTTTCCCACCCTCCAATCACCTTAATTTATTTTTGAAAAAAACCAACAAGAAATGAAATAGAAATGTCAATAGTAAATTCGTATTTAATGTGTTGTCTTCTCCTTTTTTCTTATATATATATATATATATATATATATATATATATATATACATATATATATATTTCATTAAAAAATTGAACATAAGTTATGCTTACTATATTTATTTGAGGGATCCGCACTCTACAAGCATTGCTTTTAGTGGATCCCTCCATTTCCATAAGAGCCTACACTGTATATATTCTTTTGTCATTTTAAATATATATATATATGAATAGTTATGTCTGTTTGAATTTTTTCAAAATTTTTCATATTTGTTTTTTTGGAAATGAAAAAATAAACTCTTGATTATTTTAAAGTAAAGCTGTTCTCTTGGCCAAGATCTAATCGTCTTTCCATTCACACCAATTTGTTTTCAGAATCCATCACTACTGCGGAGACAGAGGTAACAACTGTTCCTACGACGGATTCGACTACTTCGAATCCTGCTACAACTACAAGTAAGCACAATTTCCATTAATATTATTGTAGGCCGACAATAATGATTGTCCTCATAATCGTGATAATGGTTATTTAATTTTACTTTGATATGCGTTAACTTGTCATCCAAATAATGCTATGCTTGTCTTTGTATTATATTCTTTTCGTATATATATAGATCTTTTTATTAAAACAGTATACCTAATATACCATTTTTTGTAATGCAAGCTTATTCCCCTTTTCACCTTATATTAATGACACTTAATTCTATGTTCATGTTTATGTTCGAACACTGGTTTCTAGACGAAACTTGACTACATTCTTGTTTCAAGGAATTATTAAAGAGTATCCCATAGTTCTATGACCCATCACAATATTTTTTATTTTGTGCAGAGAATAACAAAGTTATTGCATTCTCTTCCTTCTCCTTTTTGGAAACTGTTTCTTAAACCCGCAGATCTGATTTGAATAATTGTTTAAATATTGACAGTACCTCAGTTATACTTGACTCCGACTAGTTGATATACTTTTCCCGTACCCCCATTCATCTATGTCGCTCTCTTGTATGTACATGTATTTTCTTTCTTTCTTATATTTTGGTTAGTGTTTGTAATAGTTTGTTTATCTTGATGGCTTTGGTATCTGCAATATGCATGTAAACAAAACAAATTTCCGTTGATATGGACAATAAAACATTGAATTGAACTGAATATTTCCGACAACTTAATATTTTTATTTTTCATGATCATCAGATTTTATTGTACAACTTTTCCCAATGAAACGATTTACAAAGTTAACTTAGTAAATAATTACAATTATACTAAATACGTAAAGATATTTATACGGTGTTGAAATATATATTTTACAGAATGTGCTTTCTTGCCTGATATACAGCTTCAAAGTCGTTTGTTTCTTTTGCATGCATTTGTTGCCGATCGCCGCCCCTCATACATATGATTCCCACAAATCTCTGGCAATGTATTTTGTTTCATATACAATACTACAACATGATATCAACAAGCTATTAGCACGAACATGAAGCATCCAAAATATCCATTTCAGAGTGGGATGTTTGAAAAGCCGAAAGAGTATGTTGCCTAATTGCCTGAGGAAAAGGGACGTTGTCGATGGTATGTACTAGATGGTGATTATCGCATGCCATGCATGAAACATTTCAAAAACTAATTTCAAAACGGTCTGGTTGGTTGCCATGGTTACACAAAGAGAGCGTACAGGGACGTGCAAGATAGGAATAGTTAAAAGCCCAATTTAATTTAGTAATGGTTACCTCTAATGGTGCCTGTTCGTTTACCATGTTTAAAAGCATGTGCAATAAATCAAACTCGAGTGAGAATGTTTCAGCCGCAGTGTCACTCTTTCGGTTTTTTTTTTATGTGCAGGCATTTCGAGACTTTAAACAATCACAATAACCCGACTCTCCACACTCCTTGAACCAAGTTTCTTTCCCTACCGTAATTTTCCCCTTCGTTTCCCGTATTCAGTTATACTGCCCTAAGCTTACAAAATTTATCCGAATCCTCCGTAAACGTATCTTTGTAAGTTTATTTATTTGCTAATATCATTCCATTAATAACGATAGATGTACACACCCACGCACCCCCCCCCACACACACACCCACACCCCCACACACATATACATGTATATATATATATATATATACACTTGGTGAATGCTATTCTTATAAACTTAAGAGTGCTCGATGTCCGTGATGAGGCAGAGCATAAAATAAATAATAAGTTCAAGTGACACAGTTGACGTGTGGGGTTCAAATCGCTACTCAGAGTTTCACGCACCATGAAATGCGTAATCGAATTGCATCTTCTTGCCAAACCCAGTTTCACTCGGTCTTGTATGTGCATAGTCGCTTCATCTCTCTCCCCCCCCCTCTCTCTCTCCCCCTCTCTTCTCTCTCCCCTCGCTCTCGCTCTCTCTCTCTCTTTCTCTCTCTCTCTCTCTTTCTTCTCAGAGGAACCATCTCAGCGCGCTATGATGGTAGCTTGCGCTCCATCTGCGTGAAATGGGGTTGCGCGCTCTGTGCGCTTTTTCAATGAATTGTTCAAATGGTATTGATGCTTTATTAGTTGCCTGAAGATCGCATCTCATGGTGCGTTAAACTCTGAGTAGCGATTTAATAAAGTACAGATGAACCACACGTCAACTGTGTAACTTGAACTTATTATATATATATATATATATATATATATATATATATATATATATATGCAGCAATGGAAATGCACACCTGAAAAACCACCTGAGGTCGGGACATGAGGTCGAGACACCTCAAGTCGACAACGGGACTTAGAAAATTTTTGAGCAAAATAGAGCCCGTACTATACTGTATACGTGTCGGTGGGGGCGCGGACTATCGTAGTTCATGGCAACCTCAAGTCGACATGCACACCTGAAAAACCACCTGAGGTCGGGACACTTGAGGTCGAGACACCTCAAGTCGACAACCACCGTGCCCGCACCGACACGTATACACTTAGTACGGGCTTTATTTTGCTCTAATATTTTCTAAGTCCTGTTGTCGACTTGAGGTGTCACGACCTCAAGTGTCCCGACCTCAGGTGGTTTTTCAGGAGTGCATGTCGACTTGAGGCTGCCATAAAGTACGATAGTCAGCGCCCGCACCGACACGTATACGGTATAGTACGGGCTCTATTTTGCTCAGATTTTTTTCTGAGTCCCGTTGTCGACTTGAGGTGTCTCGACCTAAAGTGTCCCGACCTCAGGTGGTTTTTCAGGTGGGCATTTCCATTGCAGCATATATATATATATATATATATATATATATATATATACATACATACATACACACACACACACACACGCGCGCGCGCGCGCGCGCGCGCACACACACAACAAAAAATAAGGTTCCCACTGTCTTGCGACTTGTCACGAACGCCACGACTGGCCATTCGTAGCTGATCGTGGAACTTTCACGTTTGGGGCAGCGTTACCTTTTCCCATTTTGCCTCTAGTACCCTTCATGCCCTTGGGTGGCATTTCTCAAAGGCTCCAAATCGTTACAGATCACGGGAGATCTGCGATCCCAATAGAGCTTAATGCGTTTGTCTTTTCCAAGGTTGATTCCAATAACCATGATTTCAAAGTACGATTAAATGCGATCTGTCGTGCTTTGATACGATCTGATGCCATGATCACGTTCGACAATTAATCGTATTGATCGCAGAAATATTTTGAACCGTCCAAAATTTTTCTACGATCAACACGGCTGCCACGATTGACCTCAAGATCTTATGAGATCTGATATGATCACCACGATTACTCCACGATTAAGACCGCGATTTCAATCGTGGTGCGAATCGTGATAGTGGGAACATAGCATAAAACAAATCTCAGCAATTTCTGAATCAGGAGGCTTTGAGGAAATCTGAATACACCGACATGTAGTTATACTTATCAGCTAAATCTTTCATGCAAAATTCATGGAAAATCATTTGGTCACGCATCACCGCGGACGTCCCAAAGGCAAAATGACCGCTTTTTAAAGTTCACAAGCCCACTGTCAAAACTTTGATTCATTGATATCGGCTCACATTTCAAATTTTCAGCATCAAAAGGCATTGCAACGTAGCTTTTATGTGCTTCCTATCATACCATATAACTTTTGCGCAAAATTTCACGGTTGGGTGAGCATGGGTGGGTGAAAATTTTGCGCAAAAACTTAACTTTTGATATCCGTAGGTAAAATTTTATCTTTTGAGATGGAATATATGTTTCTGGATGGTTTGTTTTCAACTTTTGCTAGCAACATCAATTGATTCACGGATGAATTAGCGCGCGCGCGCACACACACACACACACACACACAAGAAAAAAAATTAACATGTTTAAAACTATGCAGTATTGCTTTGATTTTGTGCCACAAAAAAATCACCTAACAATTTTTCATTATGTTTATGACCGGTGTATACGTACCAATGATCCTTGCCATTTCATGCAAAGTGTTACGCTTTAATGAGCATGTGATTGTGGAATAGCCATTTACGCTAATTGACAATGCAATTGCTAAATTGGTTAACCATCAATAGTCTAATTGGCAAGTTCGTCTGATTTTATTTTGATAAAAAATCCGATGTAATACGTTTTCAGTGAGCACAAGAGATGAGCAAATTATAAGCAGAAGTTTAGGTCTTTGTTCTTGCTCCGTACCACATCGATATTCAATTTGGTGTTAAGTTTCTGCTTGTTGGTGAAAGTATGTCTAAATTTCATGCAATAATTTATGGTAGAATGAACGCAAATCATCAATGAAAAATGCAAATTTTCAATTAAGCAACGCAAAGATTTGATGCTCTATCTACCCTTTCATGATTATGAAGGATACACATTGAAAGGATCGAGCTCGAACAACACAATGGAAGTGGAGCGGCAACTTTCATTTGGCGGACAAAGGATGCCCCGCCCAGCACTTTCATCATTCCGGCCCGACGCTCTGCACTGCCTCTGCATGCACTCATGAAAAGCGACATCGCATCAAGGCTCTGCGCTCGGTTAAAGCAAGGAGTTTCCAGAGCTGGAGGTCACATCTAAAACATTCCCTTTAAACCATGTTCGATGCTGCCAGGAGAAAATATGTCAGGCATATGCTTAACTGGATCTTCTTGCAGATACGTACCCTATGAACATGCGGACAAAGAGAGCGGACAAATAAACAACTTCTCATTCTAAGCTACCCTTCACCATGGCTTTGGTAGTCAAAAGAACATCCCTACACAAGCTATTATGTTTAATCATGTAGTTCCAGGTGAATATGCATGTGACACCTGTTCGACATATTTTGACAATAGCTGGTGAAGGATGTTCTTTTGACTACCAGAACCATTGTGAGGGTAGAGAATGAGAGGTTGTTTATTTTGTCCGTTTTCTTTGGTCCGTCATGTTCATAGTGTTGGTTTAAAGCAAGGAGTTTCCAGAGCTGGAGTCACATCTAAAACATTCCCTTTAAACCATGTTCGATGCTGCCAGGAGAAAATATGGTCAGGCATGTGCTTACTGGATCTTCTTGCAGATACGTAGACAAATGTTTTCTGCCTGGCTGCAAACTTACGGGCCATTTTCAAAGGGAAATATGCTTTTGTAATGATCATTACTTTTCGCTACCACTCGTCTGATCATACGAGCGGGTACACAGTTGCTTACCTTTGCAGGAGGCAAGCGAAGGAAATGGTGCAAAATTTCCTGAATATAAATCAAGTTACTCGACTCGGCATGTGTGGGCACTAATCTGACGTATGACATGTTAAATAACTGTACTTGAACAATTCCCTTTTCATTTTCGTTTGCCGCAAGTAATTGAAGGCGCTGAACAAGCTGCTGTCCACGCCGATTTTTGTAGCTCCAGATTCACTGGAAATTCACACTTTATCTATGGACCCTTCGTATTTTTGACACCTCTATTCAAGTTAGATATACATCTAGTACACTAGTGAGTATGACATTTTGTGATCTGTTGATGAGGATGTGCAATAATCTTGAATTTAGGAATATGTTTTCTTCTGATGTGCTCAACTATTTGGACTATCGCAACCCTGCCACCGTCGACGGGCTGCTGCCCGTAGAGCTAACAAGGCTCCCGTTTACCCCGCAGTCGACCGCCGTTTCTACTCAGCGGTCAAGTTTCACGGATCGATGCATCTTCAACCTCAAAGTGAATCGCATTGTGTTCCTGAATAGAGAACGCTGTGTCACAATGGATCCGTCACGCTGTTCGTATTCTAGAGAACAACTCTTTCAAATTTTTTGGGAGAACACACAGACAGACCTTTCCCACACATGTACCAAATGATACGCGAATGTAGCATCATGAAACGGAAACGAGGTCGAAGGGGTGGAACACATATACGGAGACGGATTCAAATAATACATAGAAAGCACATTCTTAGGGAGAACGAAAGACATTCATCACCCATAATCTTGTGAAAGTAAAGATCGAAAAGACAAGTGACACAAGACACCATACAGAATGCAGGAAACCTACTCTGCCCAAATTTTACCTGTGCAATGCCAGATCGCTGAATAATAAGATTGATGAATTGCATGTGATTATGGCCAGGAAGGGTAGGAGGAGGAGGGGTAGGAGCGATTTCGGAAACTTGGTTTCGCACAGACATACCTCCGAATCTTATATCTCCCTAACTACATGCTGTTCTCAAAATCGCGACCTGACAGAACGGGAGGGGAGAGAGCACTCTATGTGAAGGATGTCTTTAAACCGGAATGCTTTGAGGTTACTGTGCCAAATGAACTGGAAGTCCTCTGGGTGAAGATCCGACCGGTACGGCTTCCACGCTCAATTTCGCAAATAATAATAGCTGTTGTCTATTATCCACCTAGCAGCCCGGTTGCTAACAACCTAATTGACCATCTCCAGGACACCATCGACTAGATCCTCAGCCGATATCCTTGCGCTGGTATTGCTATAATGGGGGACTTTAACCAGCTCGACTTGTCCCCACTACTTAGGGACAAAAGGTTCAAGCAAGTGGTTAATAAACCAACAAGAGAAGATAGAACTTTGGACAAAATTGTAACGAACTTCTCGGATCAATACAAGGAACCGTCCATTAGTTGCCCCTTAGGAGCAAGTGATCATAATGCCGTCTTTTGGCTTCCGGTCGTACCATGTCGACATCGCAGTACCATAGTAAAGAGGATTACAAGACCGTTACCAGACTCGAAATTGAGAGAATTTGGTTCTTGCATCACAAGTTGTAACTGGGACCCCGTCCTGGAATCATCAACAGTGAATGATAAGACTGAGATGTTTTACAAACTGCTGACTGACATGATCGATCGTTTTCTCCCGACTCGGAGCGTTAGAATGCATAGCTGTGATAAGCCCTGGATGACTCCTGCAATCAAAGCATTGATTCAGGAACGTCAGCGTGCTTTCCAGAACAATGACTTAGCTCTATCCAAAGCCATTGGAAATCGCGTTAGGAGAGAGATCAAGAAAGCTAAACAAGATCATTATGTCGAGAGAATCAAGATCCACAAGAAATCTAATCCCGCGGAATGGTACAAGCAAAATAAAAATCCTGACGAATACTGGATCAGAAAGCACTAGCATCAGAGTTCCAGGGATGATGAAAATGACCATAAACAGATAGCTGATAAGATAAATGAGATGTTTACCTCAACAGCTCAGGACGTTCCTCCTATGAAAAAGGATGACCTACCTGCATACTTACCTTCACCATCGCCCCATCCACGCATCGAACCATGGGAGGTGTATCGGCAGTTGAAGAAAATAAACGTTGGTAAAGCAGTAGGTCCTGACTTGGTGCCTCCTCGCATCATAAAGGAATTCGCCTGCGAAATAAGTGAACCGCTTTCAGACATATATTCAACATCACTAGCTGAAGGGCGTGTACCGGACTTGTGGAAAAAAGCAGTTGTTGTGCCCGTCCCTAAGAGCACGCCGGCAGTGGTTGAAAAACTACGTCCAATATCTCTGACGGACTCCTTCGTAAAGATCTTGGAAGGTTTTGTTGTCAAGTGGATCTCACAAGCCCTAGTGCCTCATCTTGACAGGAAACAGTTCGGGAATACGAAGGGGCTTTCTACTTGTCACTACCTCGTGGATCTGTTACACACCTTGTACCAACACGCGGAGAAAAGCAGAGCAGTATCTGACCTAATCCTGACAGACTTCAGCAAGGCATTTGATCGAATTAATCACACCGTAGCGCTGCAGAAGTTGTTAGCCTACGAAGTAGCCCCTCATCTTGTGCAATGGGTATGGATTTTCTCACTAATAGGAAGCAGTGTGTTCGCTACAAGGGCTGTCGCTCGGAATGGACTACGCTACATGCTGGAGTACCTCAAGGAACATTATTAGGGCCGATCCTGTTCCTTGTTGTTATCAATGACGCCTGTGAAGATGACAATCTCCATCATTGGAAGTACGTAGACGATATGAGTATCGTTAACACGAGGTATGCGCAGGAACCTCCGTCACTCACTGAGAATGCCTTATTGAAATTACAAGATTGGTCCCGCAGGAACGGAATGACTCTTAACCCAGAAAAATGTGAAGCAATGCAGATATGCTTCATGAAATCGCCTCCTAACCCTCCAGTGTTCAGAATAAATGAACAACCCTTGAAAACATTAGACACTGTGAAAGTTTTGGGAGTGAAACTACAAAATGACCTTAAGTGGCAGTGTCATGTAGACTACATGCTTCAGCGAGCTAATGGTAGAATACACATGATCAGGGGGCGTTTCATGAAACAATTAGTCGGTGGTTTTCACCGACTAATTGCTTTCAGCCAATCAGATACGAGTATTTTCAGTAGCTTATAACATTTGTCGGTGATTTTCACCGACAAACTCTTGATGAAACGCTCCCCTGGATGCTAAGAAGCCACGGCCTGTGTGTGGATGATCTACGTACGATCTATGTGGGGTATGTGAGGCCACTCCTGGAGTACGCGTGTCTCGTGTGGAACAGTGGACTCACACGACAACAGGTTGCGTCCCTAGAAAGGATCCAGAGGAGAATTCTAAAGATAATCCTCGGACCTCGATATATATCATATGACTTTGCCCTTGAAGCCCTTGACTTGCTATCTCTAGCTGATCGACGAAAAGATTTGTGTCTTTCGTTTGCACAAAACCTTGGAAGAAATGAAAGACTGGTGACCTCATCCCCGGCCTAAAGATGCCTGCAGAACCCTGAGAAACAGCAGCGGAGTCAGGCAACAAGTCAGATGCAGAACTCAAAGATTTCGACAAAGTGCTATCCCATACTTCATTGACTTATTGAATTCCATGTAAATGACATTTCTGATACATGAATTCCTGCGATGTTTTGATGTATGGTCAATTTGCCGATCAATTTTCCGTTATGTTTTTTTTGTAGATTTTATGTTCTACTTCTTAATTAAAACTTGGACATTGCTTTTTACTGAAAGGATTATAATATTTTACGACAGAATCTCTATGATAATTACCCGCTAAAAACGAATTTTAAAAAATTATTTCACCGCATTATCATTGACATGTCCAAATCGTTTTCCTATTATTTATCAAAATTTTGCATAATTTTTATTCCTTCATTTCTGACTTCAGATGAAATATCAAGTTTACTTCTTGTCACAATGTCTTCATGTGATTATTGCATATCCAAATCCTGTACATTATTCATTTTTGTAATGTTTTTTTTAAATTTTAAGTACAATAACTTAAGTAAACTCGTCAGTATTATGTATATAGAAATAATAATAATAATTATGTAAATAATTTCAATAGTAATAATAATGATGATAATAGTGATATAATAATAGTGTTAATGATAATTGAATGTATTGCTATAATAATGATATAGATGATATAATGAACTGATAAAAATAAGAATGGTAATAATAATGTTAATAGTAATAGTAATGATTAGTAGTAGTATGATTTTCCACTGATATATCTTTTACAGCGTTTATCTTTAAAATTATGTTTTTTTATTCTAAGTGCAATAGCTCAAGTAAACTCGTCAGTGTTATGTATACAGAAATAATAACATTCATAATAATAATCATAATAGTAATTGTAATGGTGATGATGAAATTGTGAAATAATAGTAATAATTGGTTTCATGACAATAGAATGTATTGCTATGATAATGATATGGATGATAACGTATTAATGAAAATAATGATGAACATAATTATATATAGTAATGATTACACTTGCTTTGTTATCCAATTTCAATGATGTTTATAATGTCGAAATCCATAATTCATGTATACTCTTTAGTTTGGTTCATTGTTTCAGTTACTGATTCCGTTTTTTTAATGTACAAAATCTGTAATTCGGCTTTTGAGCCGCGATTGATTTTATCTTAATAAACCATTTCAAGTCAAGTCAAAGTGTCAAAGTGCGAGTTTCAGGATTGTAAGATTTTACTATTTTCACAAATTAAAGCTGCTATCATCATGATCATGCGACATACGTAATATCTGGATGCAGTTAGGCATTT
>CM057165.1:5085000-5090000 GCA_029962745.1 Echinometra lucunter
TAAATATCTGGATGCAGTTAGGCATTTCTATTCATATTTTATCATCTCTTCAATTATCTTTCTATTAATTCAAATAAAAAGTGAAATATTAATGATATTTTATATGACTTGTGACAAAATCACTACTCAAGCTTTTCCATAATGTCTGCAGCATCGAAACTCGGACATCAAAGGCAACAGCATATCTGTAGATTCTATTGTGCAATATTGTGCAACCTTAGAAACAAACAGCTGCTTGAAATAATTTTTTGCCAGTTGGGACTCCAACTCTTAAAACTCCTTGGTTAAAGGTTACCGAGGTACAGTAGCATGGTAATCTTGTAACCTTCAACCAAGTTTCAGCCACTACATTAAATGGAAAATTTTGAATAATAGGGAAAAAGGGTACTCCCAGTAAATTTCCCCCAGACATTTACCCTAATGAAAATGACCCCCCCCCCCCCAGTTCAGTTTCCCCTCGGAGAGTTACCACCTATAGGCCTACGATTAGTCCCAAGGGCCGGAGGGGTGATTGTCCTGGGGATGATAATTGTCGGGGGGGGGGGGGGAGTTATCGTTCTCAGGGTAATTGTTGTTGTCGGGGGGGGGGATTATTCCTGTTAATTCTACATTTTTACTTAATAGTAAGACCTTCCCACCCCCCTGCCCCACGGCGCCAGTGCTCCCCACTGGCTGAACCAATGACACCTGTGGCACTCACTATGAACATGACGGACAAAGAAAGCGGACAAAATAAACATCCCCTCATTCTACCCTTCACAAAGGTTCTGGTAGTCAAAAAAACATCCCCTCACTGCTATTATCTAAAATATGTGGAACAGGTGTAACATGCATATTCACCTGGAACTATATTAAACATAATAGCAGTGAAGGGATGTTCTTTTGACAGCCAAAACCATTGTGAAGGGTAGAATGAGAGGTTGTTTATTTTGTCCACTTTCTTTGTCGGTCATGTTCATAGTGTGCAGCTCTTGGAGAAGACATTAATTCCATCTTTGCAATTCTCCCGACACCTTTTCTTTTCGAGACACAATTTAATTATTTTAAAGCAAAGACTGTTTTCTCAACCAAGACCTAAATCGTCTTTTAATCTTTTCATTCATATTAATTTGTGTTCAGCATCCTCCACTACTACAAAGGCAGAGGCAACAACTATTTCTACGACGGATTCGACCACTACGAATCCTACTACAACTACAAGTAAGCAACCATATTTTTATTACCATTATTGTATACATTTCAGAAGAGGGTTGTTAGTCAGAGGGCTTGATAATAACTTGGCAAGGAAAAAAATCAAAGATATCTTTTTTATTCATGCAGTTCTGAATGCAAAGCGTCAGTTACAGTTTCTTCAGCAGTCTACTATTCACCTAAGACAACAGTCGTGGGTCATAGCCCATAGATAACTTTAGACCTATTATGGAAAATGTCACTTATGCCTTGTTTGGAGTACGTGCAAAAATAGCAGTTTTATGGGGGAAAATGTAAATTTAGGCATTGACTTCCGCAGATGAAAAGTCTTTCAACAGGAGGATGAATAACGCTATGTGATAATTTGGATTGCATGGCTGTAAGGTTGACTGTAATGTAATGGAAGAGTTCCGGTTACATGAAAAAAATCAGTAAAATTTATTCACTTCCATAAAATAACACTCGCATGATTACAAGAAAAATTCACGGAAGCTCCAGAAATCAGGATTCATTACTTCACTAAATTGACGGTCAAAATAGTGTCTTAATTGTAGGGATGTATTTGCTTCCCCTCTCTACATCCATGATTCACCTCTTTCATACTAATTGGTCATCCCTCATGTTCAACCGTTCATACTAACCTGCCATCCTTCACTCACAGTTCTCATACACTCATACACTTACACACAGCTTCCACTCATGTTCCTTTTGTATTTAACCACTTCACCATCATCAGTCATCCTCTGATCCTCTCCTCTTGATTGGTTTGAACTTTTCCGCCTTTTCTCTTGATTTTGATTGGTTTGTACTTTATGAATATTTACCAGATGCAGTCAAGCTTAAATGATAATTTACATGTGTTATGAATTGTCAACCTTTATCTATTCTTTGTATGTTTGAATATTCAAGAATACTTTTTGATGTTAATTTTGTAATCACATGAATACTGGTTTCTTAATTGATATAATTGTGCACAGAATGTGGATGGTATGTAACTATTCATTGAAAAAGACCTGGTTATAGGTAGTTCGCTAGTAGATATCCAACCAAGCAACATGTCTGAGGTGTTGTCTCTCTGTTTAAGAGTGTGCTAGGAAATATTCGAACCCGACCCTTACATAATTATCGAGTTCGAGTCTGCCGACGTGTTAAATATATATTCGTGCTGCCTTTTTGTCAGTAGCAACGGACTAAAGCGATGGATAATCATCTGTCTCGTGGGTTCGAGAATCAAATACCATTATGAACAATAAATGATTATCAAAGTGTAATGATTTTTTTTTTTACCTTGGTATATGCTTTAAGTCTCAGTTCAAAACATTATTATATTCCTAACACTATATATACACTTAATGATATTAACTTAACCCTCTTGTCACCCATTTATGTCAGAACCGACTGTAAAAATCTTTGCGACGGATGCAAATACCGACAACAAAATATTCGTAGCAGATCTACAAGATGAATTAAACTTTATTTCCATCCCGGCCACTAAGGACCCAGGCTATATTACCTATGACTCCATGGAAAAGAGAATCTACTGGACCGACTGGCAGGCAGAACGAATGTTTCGGGCCGATGTGGATGGTGGCAACAGGGAATATGTCACTCATGCAAACGTCCATGGTACGTTGCGCAAGTTATATGAATTTGAACAAACATGAATATGTCAATGGATAACACCTCAGATATTTATGCGTGAAATCCCACTTTTGAAGAGTGATTTAAAACATAAAACATAAATACGTATTGATTCGAATCCCAGTCTATTCATAACCGCGATGTAATAAACATGAATTATCAAAAGTTACAGTGGAATCAATGTGTACTATTTTCTAAATAGATTTCACTTTCCTCCCTCTGTATCATTGCTATTTGTATGTAATGTTAATGAATAAAACAATCACTTTCATTTTTTTCTTTCTTTAATATTTGATTTGCATTTACTTTATTCATTCATGTTTATTACGGGTAGGTTTTCTGTAATTATGTTCACTATATTTTGTTGCATGTCACAGGACCACTATGTAGAAGATCCTATGTGCTAAATTCCTTCACTCTTTAAAAAATGGTTCTGATTAGAACCTTTCCTTGTCCCACATTTAGAAAGTCGAAAAGTTCTTCAAAGAACCATTACTACCCTATAAAGGTTCTCTAAAGAGTACTAAAGGGGTCTTTAGAACCATTATTGGTTGTACGAGGAACCTTCTCTAAAGGGTACTAAAGGGGTCTTTAGAACCATTATTGGTTGTACGAGGAACCTTCTCTAAAGGGTAGTAAAGGGGGTCTTTAGAACCATTATTGGTTGTACGAGGAACCTTCTCTAAAGGGTAGTAAAGGGGGTCTTTAGAACCATTATTGGTTGTACGAGGAACCTTCTCTAAAGGGTATTAAAGGGGTCTTTAGAAACATTATTGGTTGTACGAGGAACCTTCTCTAAAGGGTACTAAAGGGGTCTTTAGAACCATTATTGGTTGTACGAGGAACCTTCTCTAAAGGGTACTAAAGGGGTCTTTAGAACCATTATTGGTTGTACAAGGAGACTTCTCTAAAGGGTACTAAAGGGGTCTTTAGAACCATTATTGGTTGTACAAGGAACCTTCTCTAAGGGGTACTAAAGGGGTCTAATTGGCACATTTTCCAAGAGTGTTGTTTAAATATAAATGTTTTGATTTATAAATCAGTTGATAACTAACAGGGAAAAGGCATGACCCTTGAAAAAAGTCATCAATATTAAACAAGACTGATGAAACAACTATCTCGTTCATTAGCATGAGGGATGTTGAACTCTTACCGCGATTTATGTATTTTTCAATAGCCAAGACCTTTTATTGTTAATGGGGTATGTTGCTCTCAACATTTCAAGTTCCCCCTTATATTGTAATCAGTGCACTAATCTTTAAATCACAGAACCAGCAGGAATTGCCATAGCTGAAAATTCACGCAAGCTCTACATGGCCTACGCGTGGGCAGACAAAATAGCATTCGTGTCGATTGGACAAGGAAGCTCGTTGCCAGGTGCAGAGAGGAATTTTGTAACCTCTGAAAGGCCAATTTCTTTGGAGGTGGATGAAGAACAGGGGTAAGTCTATACGCTATCATGTCCAGGGCCCTACGCGGAATTTTTTTCTGGGGGTGGGGGCAAGGACACGGAAAATGTTGGAAGACACACACAAGCGAGGGAGCGAAGCTCACGATCTGGTCATGAGTCAGAGCGCTTTTGATTGAAATTGAAATTTATGGTTCTGATGCATATACTTTTGGAAATTTTTCGGTTAAAAAAATGTAAGTCTTGATTTTTTTTTTTTTTTTTTTTTTTTTTGGGGGGGGGGGGGGGTCAACTGCCCACCTGCCCTCCCCCCCTCCCGCTGCGTACGGCCATGATGTCTATTGGAGTGACCTACTATTTCCTCACGAGGTTAGATGATCAATAATTACATGCATAAAGTGCAGTTTAATTCAATTCTTAATATTATCCCGACGTTAAAGGATTTCTTGGAACAGGGTAATATAATTGTAACTTTAAAAGATTACATATTACATATTTCATCAATACACGATAGTGTATATATATACCGTGTGTCTCAAAAAAAACGTAACACTTTTGAAATGGTTGCCAAATTGAGCATATATTATTTCATGAAAAAATGTCAATATGTATGGAAAGCTAAAGGACCAACCTTTCATATGAAATGAAAAAATTGAAAAAAATCATGCTTCGATGAACAGGGTTCACTTAAGTTAGAGATATGAAAATGGGCCTGCGCAGGATTTTTCCTTCCAATTCTGGACAGGTATAGCATACAAAA
>CM057165.1:5092500-5102130 GCA_029962745.1 Echinometra lucunter
AAACGGATTTTGATTAAGATCTTTTTGTCACACCATGGGCACTGACGAAGAGTGTGTCTTCGCCTTTCATTTTTGAGAGCTATGTTCCGTTTTCATTTAAAATCTATGATTTTATGTTTTATAGCATTCTACTACCAACTCTGATTCTTGTATTATTAGATGCCAAGCAGACTAATTTTCAATTATATATATATATATATATATATATATATATATATATATACATACACACACACACACATATAAATATATATATGGGTGTATGTATGTATGTATGTATCAAAATGATGAAGTAAGGTTATAACCAATCTAGAAGAATCTTGTATAGAAATTGGGTCTTTGTATTTGTCATAAGTTGCAATTCATTAAAATCAATTATGGTTATGATTTTTCATATAAACTTCTCATTCTTTCGGTTAGAGCAAATTCAGTATTTTCTTTTTTCTGTCGACTGCTTTCAGTGACATTTTACGTGTTTGTAACATGCAGAAAAACGTCGAAGGGGACTAAACAATAAGGCAGATGGAATTGTAATTTCATACCCCGAGCAGTCTATAACCCTCTAATATCATGCTGATCGTCTTTTATTACAGTTAAATCTGTTTCAAGGAGATGTAGTATTATTCATGTTCATATCTTTTGACTGCAAACTTTTTACTTTTTAGATATTTGTACTGGGCCTCAAGAGCCGGCAAGGTCCTCCGCAAATCTTTGAATGGAAACGGAAGCATCCGGCAGTTATACTATCAAGCGGCCCTATCCTACCTCAATGGATTAAGCATCGGCCCGATCAATGGTAAGTATTTCATTTCAAAACATTTCTCCGTTATGTCGTTTCAGATAGATTAATGGAAAGCTTAATTATGAAAAAAGTCTTTAAGCAAAATCGTAGAATCATGATGAAAAACTGGGCAAATCCAAGCTATTTTGTCCAGTTCTCTGTCTACATCCGGGCCCCGTTTATAAAACTTATCAATAACAACTGCCACCCCGTTTTATAATTGTGCTCTCAGCCTATCAGAAGCAAGGATTTCAGAAACTTATAACAGTTATTGCAATTTGTTATTGATAATATTAAGTTCTATGAAATGGGGCCCTGGTCAAGCCATTGGCCAGAATTCACGGAAGAGTTTTATTTGAAACAGGGTTTAAACCTCCATAAGCAGAAAAAGCGCGTGTCCTCTTCTTGTCCAGTGTAAAAGTGGACATTAATGCGCTTATAATACTCTTAATTTAGTCCACGACACAGGTTTAAAGCAGAGTTTAGTCCAAAGTTTAAAATGAGCCTCTTTAGTGAATTCGGGCCAAATGTGTTGGGTTTTGTAGTCTTTTCTAATCTTAGGGTCAGGCCAATATGAAGTGAAAAGATAAAAAAAAAAAAAAAAAATGATGTCAGTATTTACGCTTAACTCTTCAACCCGGCTCTTCAATACTATGTAACGTATGGGACATCAGCTGAACACCGTGGATTTGCCCAGGTATTATGTTATAATTGTAATTCCCCTTAACATAACATGATAATCAGCTCTTGCAGGAACCCATTCAAAAACGTAAACTTTTAACATACCTTTAGACTTTTTAGAACAAAAATAAAGACCTTAAATTAGTTAGAGAATGGTAATGCTGAATGCAGAAATCACTTCATAAGAGGCACCAACTTTTCGCAATTTTGAACGCTTTATAAAGTCGTTCGAATTTAAGTGTTTGATATCCTCAGTCATGTCAATAAAAGTTGAGTTTCCTTATTTCGTTTCCAAGGTTTTAACGGGGCGTGGTTTTCATTCACTGGTAAAGTATGAGCACAGTCGATATGTTTTATATGTTTTATGAGAAGGGATTTATCTAAAAAGGACAATGAAGGAGATATTGAATGTATGAGGTGAATATTGAAGGTACCGGTAATGATTCTATAAAGGTATTATAATGAGAAACTCTGGAATCATTAACCTGTTGCTTACTGGAACCGGTTGGGCCCTGTAATAAACCTATGGGAATTTGGGAATTAGATATTTTGGTTGTCAACGGGTAAACCTGTAACTATGACGTTTTTGTTCAACTTTTAAACCATTTTGATTTTTGTTTTTGTATTGTTTTGTTTTCTATCATGGACTTGCATAGATATTTTTAGATGGTGACTTTAAGTTTTAGTTGGTCACTGTGATACTTTGTTCTTCCACTCCTTGTAAAATCTATTTTCCCCTGTATATTCGCAGGAGGTGTACAGAGCATATTTTTCTGTGACCGAGACGTGGGAAGGACTTTCTACATTGAAGTTAACGCAGGTGGTAACGTGGTAGATTCTACTGAACTGACCGAATACTTGCCGCAGGTTTCTGGTAACAGTAAAGGTGCTGTCGATATTAGCTATTTCAATGGTGCCCTCTTTTGGACAAAGGGGTCCAGTCCGCCTTCTATCGCTGTCATGACTAATTACCAGTATGGCAACAGATCATATGTAATAAAAGAAATCAGTGAGATCAGGCTACCTTATCAGTTGCATATCGCTACTGTAGCTCCGTAAACTATACCGGATAAGAGCCTTGTTGCAGGCTTCTTCCTTTTCTATTAAAAATTTTAACTGTGGTGTCCCCCAAGGAAGTTTACTTGGCCCTCTTTTGTTCATTATTTATTTTCAAAAGATGTCCAAATTTCCTCAAATATTATATCCTTACTATTATTTGCAGACGATTCGACTTTGCTTCTCCCATTTCCATATCCCAATATTTTGATTAGTACACGAAATATTGAACTCTACATTGATACAATGGATAAGAGACAAAAAGTTATGTACAAAAACAAAATGTATGCTCTTCAGTAATTCCATAGATAATATGCCTCTTGATATTGCTTTAGCGAATATTAATACTGAAGTCGTCTCTTCAGTGAAATTGTTCGGTTTGATAAGAGATGATAAACTCTCCTGCGAGACAATATTGATAGTATTTGGAGAACTATTTCTCGCAATATGTATTATCAATAAGGTCAAGTTTTTTTTCTTCCAAGCTCTACTCATCATTAATTTTGCCTTCCTTAGATAATGGAATTCTCGTTTGGGGAATACGCATAATTCATACCTTGAAAGAATGCTACTTTTAAAAGAAAGAAAAGCTGTTCGTGTCATCTGTAAACACTGGAGATCCCTTATATATATATTACTGATGTTTTGTTCATTGGAAATGATATCCTGAAAATAATAAATTATATCGTTATAGCCTTGGTCAATACCAGTTTATTTTCACTTTCACTGGCCCAAAACTTTAGAATACTCTTGATAATAGCATCCAGGATGCCCCTGGTTTAAGTTCTTTTAAATTCAAGCTAAGGAAATACCTTGTAGGTACCCTTCATGCGTTCGGCTGAAAAACTCATCATCTCCAAAATTTTGACTCACAATTTTTGTTTCACTCATCCGTACTCGAGTCGGTCCATGTGTTGTTTGTGTGCGTCGCACTCTTTCGTCCTTTGTCTCTGTTCTGTCTTTCCATGTTCCTTCTTTCATCCATGTTTGATCTATCTTATTGTTGTTTTTGAATGGGGTTTTTACAGACGTGTATCAATTAGATATGATTATTTACGTCTGGGACCGACCTTTTACGTCACCATCCGAAAGACGTGACTCAGACTCGAGCCTGGGTTCGCTGAATATTGTGATTTTCTACGTTTTTAAATGCTCCTATGTGTGTATAATAGAATGGACATGTTATGAAACTTGTGATATACAATCTATTTTCCCCATATAATTATATATTTCCTTGTCTATAGTTTTCATACCTAATATCATTGTCAAAATAATAAAAACATAATATTGCCAATACAATACAATACAAAAGAAATGAAAAACCGAGGAATACATGAGAAATTCAAACACGATCAAAAAATAGAAAATAAATGTAAATTTCATAATTATGTAGGCCTAAATATGTAGATAGAGAAAACCATAATAAACAATGTAAATACCCAAATCTCAAACTTATCCATGTCTGTGATACATTTTGAGTCAATATAATACTCTTGTATAGGTTTTTCTTTAAAACTGAGAAAAATTAACAAAAATTAGCGTAGGCCTACTTCGGTAATTGACATGCTCATAATTTCCATATTCATAAGTGAATCGTTTAAACGAAAACATGTACGCGTCACTAATACTTCATTGTACCTCCGTGCAAAATTTCGCGTGAATCGGACAATCGGTCTCCGAGACCGGGGGGGGGGGGGGTCGATTTGAAACCTGGTCTAAAATAGCCCATTTTACAGGGTTAAGGAGTTTGAAGAAAATAACATATAACTTTAAGACCACACAAACGTGGCGTTTACGAAATCGAATGGGTGTTCATTCCGTAAACGACCAAATTAATTCATGCCCGCGCGTAACTCGACTTGTGTACATCATTATAGTCGCTCTGAGTTAGTTTAGATTATATTTGATCTCGCAATACATTGTATTACAGAAGTAATATTTGACGCTGATATTTTGAGTACAGTGACATAGAACCCCTATAACATACAGAACTGAATACCTTATAGGTGATTTGTACACTTAAAAAAGGGAGAAATAGAACAAAAAAGGGGGTGGGTCGTCCCAGAGAGTTGAAGACCCTCCCCCCTCACAGTCACTGTATTTCGGGGTAAAAAAGAGACAGCTAATTTATTGTCATGTAGGGCGGGGGGGGGGGGGGGGGGGAGGGGAGGAGCAAAGCAAATGCGATTGAAGAGAACTAGGTATATAATGATCAATGCTCTGGTATAATTTCCAGATAACTTCACTAATATTATGTCGATCCCAACCCTTTGACTCAGCTAACCTCACCAGGCTAAGTTCATCCACTGCTGGATGTATAGCCCTCTTCATGATGTCCTGGACCAGTCTTGTCCACGTGCTGCCCACATATTGTTGTAATACATGTATCATCTCGCCATCGACGAATTCTGCCTCCTCTAGACCTTTTTTCATCTCTTGGTATAGCCATTCTGTAGCCCTCCTTGAGCATCTATCACATTTTCTTCTCATTAGGTGTCCTGCCCATCTCCATTTTGCTTCTTTCACCTTTTACATGCATATCTTTGACTTGCGTATGTCTTCTTATTTCTGTATTTCTAATTCTGTCCCTCAATGAGAGGTTTAACATTCTTCTCTCCATTGTCCTCTGTGTTGTACTCGGTTTCTGTTCCAGTTGTTTTGTAGTTGCCCAAGTTTCAGCTCCGTATGCCATTGTTGGGATGATACCCTTTGAATACGCTTAGCAGATACTTATTTCAAGAGGAGAATGCTTTAATGTTACGTTACTATCTTGAAAGTAATCATGAAAATCTAAGAAATGCCTTAAATGACGAAAACCCTTAAAGTTTTTTATCTTTGTATAATTATGCGAGTGTGTGTGTTACATCTAGATGAATATCATGCAAAAATTAACAAGCAGGCAAATGATCAACCTTTGAAAGAAACGGAATCTATAATACCGCGTGTGCAGTGCACTTACAGTCAAAATCTCAAGTATGTACAGAACAAAGAGGTTTATGATTAGGGTGTCTAGAGCGAGAAAGAGAGTGTTAGTGTAGATTGTCTACTCATTTACACTCATTATGAATAATAATAAACAGTGATACGATTTTGTCAGGTATCTTAGACTGTTAGATGTGCAATTATCGTTTTTGTTTTTAAATTGAGTACCATCAGCACGTAATAATGTCAATATTAAAGATGAAAGTTATTACCAATGCAAGTCTTTGAACAATAATTATTTCAGTGACTCCCATTTGAACAACATATTCGGGTTGAATAGGTGGAGGGTAGAATGTACTGACGGATGCGAGTCTTTTTTTTTGGGGGGGGGGGTGGGGGAGGGGAAGGAGGTGTCAAAATATCAAAGATTTGCACTATATTGCAACGCCTCCCTCACCTCTACGTCGAATGTCGCATTGCATTCCCATCTTTATCTATTACTCTAGAGTCAGTCTTACTTCACACATGCATGTCATTTCAATTACCTGGAAGCACTGTGGGCTTCTGCCTGCAGATCTATCTATAGCTATGCTGTATTCTCATAGTTCAAAGATGAATTGAATATGGGTACAATTATAAACAAGATTTTGATATCGATAACATTGCTAAGAATCGTGTTATTGCGATAGCTATTTGTACTTTCGTAAATCTATAGGAATGAGAGTGTAGAAATGAGTGTTATTGAAATGATATGTAAAAATAATGCTAGAGTAGTTATACTTGTATATTATTTTCATATACTTTATTACTTTTGAAACTGTTTTCTTGAAAATAATTTGTGTGTAAGCGTACGCTACTTGAAGATATTATATAACAGGGTGTGTTATGATGAATTTTGCTCTGTAAATATCATTGTGCCTTCGTTCCTTTCATTGTCATGATTGTATTATAAACATATTTCTGTGGGACTACTCGTCCGAACTAATCTATTCATTAAGATTTACACATTTGCAATTACATTTGACATGTTCATTTCATAATTTCAGAATATCTTGTAATAATTTAGTTATTTAATAATATGTGTACTTATATAGTTATCAAGAAAAATAAATGAATATCTAAATTTCATATTTTCTGTAATTAGAAACATTGCTATTGCATTTCTTTTCTTTCTGTTGAAAATGAATAAATATATATATACGAATTTGAATTCAAGTATTATTTGCTCATCTATCATATCGAGTGTGCAGAATGGTATTCTTTTTAAATGACGAATATATTTCAGTCATGAATTTCTAGATTAACACGGAAATTTCCTTTGTATTATTAATTGATGGATTGATTGATTGATGAATCTATTTATTGATTTATTGTTGTTGTTTGCTATGTTGTAGAATTATGTGATTGTATTATGTTTGGTAACAAAAAGTCGAATGCGGTCGTAAAGCTGGTTAACAAGGAGAGTTTCTTTGAGAGGGAATGATCAACAAACCATATTTTCATACTGTTTAGTTTTATTGGAGTTAAATATATTTAGCCAGCATCCAAAATTACTCCAGCAATGGAAAATTAACGAGTTGAATCCCGAAAGTGCAAATTTTAATAATGGTAAGCGTCTCAGGTACAGCAAATACAGTGTATCAATTTCCCACGCACTGGTACACACAAACAAACGTCCATGGAAGTTAACTTTAAGTTAACTTTAAATGGACTTTGTGGACCCCTCCCCCCCCCCCCGCATTATGTTCTTTTAACTTCTTTGTAAGTCCTATGTTATTTTGAAAGACAATTTTTAGGGGGGGGGGGAGAGTGTTTACTCACTTCGTAAAATTCACTCTCAAGTGAGAAACAGACGAGAAGAGTATTAGTAAGCCTAGAGAGGATTTTACAGACCAAATAGTATTATTTCGTTGAGATACTTCATAAATTTTGCCACCGTTATCATCATATCGAGTAAGAGAGAGAGAGAAAGAGCGAGAGAGAGAGAGAGAGAGAGAGAGAGAGAGAGAGAGAGAGAGAGAGCGATCAGGGACACTCCACTTCTGGTTTGGGGCAATACGCACCAAACCTTACTTAATATTGCAAAAGATCCTATTTTCCTCGAAAACAAAACACATCTCTGTCTCTTCCAGTCAGGTCAGTTTATGTATAATTACAACAATGACATGCTTCCCTCCGTCTTTCATGACATTTTCCCCCGAAATAAACTTTCTCGTAAGTACCCTATACTAGACATTGTGATGACTTCCATCTATCCATGCTCAAAACCCTTTTCTCTCAAAACACGTTTATTTTTACCGGCCCCAAATTTTGGAACTCTCTCCACAATGCTATCCAACTTGACCCCTCTCTTAATTCATTTAAGAAGAAATTAAAATTGTTCTTGTTGCAGTCTTACAAAACAAATCAATGAATATCTATCTCTTAACCCTCTTTTTCGATCTATTTTTTTCCCCCACCGTATTATCCTCTCTGTAGCTCTCATATGGCCACTCCCGTTATCGTGCTCTCCTCCCTCACCCTCCCTGTCTTTTCCCCTCTTCTTTTCCTTCTCAGGTACACATTTTGTGCAGCAAGTTTTGCTCTTGTTTTTTTTCACCTTTGTTAGTTTTTCTTACTACGTCTTATACCAGATTTTATGTGTTTTAATCTTTTGTTATTCTTCTATGTATCTTCACAACTGACATACGAGTCGTAGCAAGTATATAAACTGCATGAGTTCACATTAATTTATGTTTTGAAAAAAAAACAACAAACCCGAAATGAAATAGAAATGAAATAGAAATGTCAATAGTAAATTTGCATTTGAACACAAGTTATGTTTACAATATTCATTTGAGGGATCCACACTCTACAAGCATTGCTTTTTAGTGGATCCCTCCATTTTCGTAAGAGCTTATACTGTAAATATTCTTTTGTAGATTTACCTTGTTTCATATTTCATATTATGTAAACGTATCCTGTCATTGTCAATATGTATGTTTGATTAAAAAATAAATTATTATTTGTTTTTTGGAAATGAAAAAAAAAAAACCCTCATGAAACTGTTGACACTTGGGGGCATTCGGAAAATCGTGTTATCTTTTGTCTTATCTTCACTACTGTGTTAATTGTCATAAGTGAAGATAAGACAAAAGATAACACGATTTTCCGAATACCGGCCCAGGATGTCTAGTCCATTTGCCCCATCATTTCAGAATACTCCCAAGTGTCAACAGTTTCAAGAGGGTTTTTTTTTTTTTCATTTCCAAAAAACAAATAACAATTTAAAAAAAATCAAACATACGTATTAACTATTCATTTTTTTTTTCAAACAATGACAGGATACGTTTACATAATAGATGTTTATTAATTCAGGGCTGGTATTCTCAAAATCGATGTGAGCCAATGGCGTACGCTATTTCTGATTGCAAAGATAACGCGATTTTGAGAATACCAGCCCTGAATTATATGGTGATTAATAGACATCTAATGTTGATTATGAAAATTATCAACCTTCTCTTTCTTTTTGTCTTTAATTCCTCTCTTCGTCATTTTCACTAAGGGCGCTCCATCTCTCTCTCTCTCTCTCTCTCTCTCTCTCTCTCTCTTTCTTTCTACTCCCCATTTATACATTTATATTCGTCAATCGGACAGATTTTCTTTTCTTGTTTATTTCCTTTTATGAAAAGACATTTTTTAAAGAAAGAAAAGTTAAGCAAATTATGGAAACCACAACAATGAGCGGTCTCATAACAAAGCGTACACCGCACCTATGTTTTAGTTCGTTGACACCGCTGCGGCACACAACAAAACCACCGTCAACATGAATATTCATGAGCACTCCATGGAAACGGGCTAGTTGGATGTCATCAAGGCAAATGGTCACGGACGAAGTGGCTGGTAATTTTCACTTTTAATTATAAAATTCCGAAATAAAAATGACATCAAGGGAAGACACGAAAACTTACCTATCCCGAAGGGAGATACCTCAACTGTTTGAGGTGAGTACTTACTTTTTATTGAAATTTTATGCCTTTTGATTGCCATGCGAATGATCGGAATTAGTCTGTAAAGTGCCTTAGTGTAGTCCCACCTATTGGAAACGCAGATGCAGCTCGGAAGTTTACACATGATTGATTCGTGACTCGACTCGAACGTCGGGACGTGCGGTGTAACTTTACTCGCTGTAGAAGAAGAAGAAGAAGAAG
>CM057165.1:5102630-5193935 GCA_029962745.1 Echinometra lucunter
TAATTAAGACCAAGTCAAAATTATTTGACTTTCATTGACTGTGGTGTTGCAATTAGAAACTAATCAAATTTAGGTCTAACCCTTTTTTCCATTTAATTTATTAAAAAACACAATGACATGTAACAAAAAAATTAGACACCCTGATCAAGTTCCATACCATGGAAATGTAATGCATAGCAAACCCTCTTATTTGGTCTGATGTAAATCTGATTGTTAGACAGAATTTCCCACAAAAACCTTTCCATTGTAGGACCATTGTAGACGTGTGATCACGAAAGGTTGATGACTTAGTTTTTTTATATATCATTCCTTATTTTCTTGTTCATCTCCAGTCATTTTCGATAAGATTAGGTTTTACATGTACATGTAAATGCCCTCAACAGAAGTGATAGTGATTAGAATAATGAGCCAGTTGATTGTGTCACTCATCAGGAAGAAGAAGAAGAGGAGATGGAGAAGGAGAAGGAAATGGAGAAGGAGGAGGAGGAGAAGAGAAGAAGAAGAAGAAGAAGAAGAAAAATTTGCATGTGCTGTAAAGATTGTGTGGTTTAGAATTTTTTTTAAAGTGAAAAAAAAGCAATGTCATGAAAATAAAGTTACGACTTTCATATTTTGCTCATAAGAAAAAATTGCATATCTGCATGTAGTCACTTTGTGTGATGTTTTTTTCCACCTTTGATGCAAAGAATTTGCTTAAGTGGTAGAAAATACTCTATGTATGTGCATGATATAGTCTGTTGGGTTACATACATGTAAATGTGTATAATATGTTTTAGAGAGTCTGATTAATTTAAGGAATCAGGAAAGGGGGTTCTCTGAGTAATTAGGTTATAATGGGAAAAGTTATCTGTGTATAAAACCACAAATTATGACTGCATTCCCATATCATTAGCTCAGCTTTCGATTTCAGAGATCTGTGAATAAACATTTTTTCCCCATTGAATTAATTTGGCAATGTCCATGTAAATGTTGATTTCTTACTAGTATTAAGCTGATATTAATTGATGGGACCTTGAGCAGTGATACAACTGGATATGTATGTGTGTGTGATATGAAATATTGTCAGTTTTATATTATTTTCACATGTTTGTTTGCCTGATCGAGTGTTTTATGTGTGATGTATACATACATTGTACCTATGCCAGTTTTTATGTGAAGGGCTATACCCTACTGAAGCATGGTAGATCAATGTTTCCTCGCTTTCATATTCTTGCAATATACACAGAAACATGGTTTACATATATTTTCATTTTGATATGTTTTAACTGTTTTAAAACATCCCATTATTATCCTTTCCAAACAGAGTCTTATGACGGGGCTAATGTACCACAAACCGGAGAGAACCATGTGGAATACATGCTGAATTGCCTCAATAAAATCCAGGGAAGTCCCGATGTCAGCAACGCAGTCAAATGGAACACGTTTGTGGAGAACGTGAAGCGGACCAGTCCCCTGCCTCCAATCCAGCCAGATAACGTAGAGAGACAGCCTACCTTTACTACAGGTCAGTCTACCGTTAACCCATAGGACCACATAGATTTAATTAATCAGCTCTTCCTCCTCAAATTGGCAACTTATTTTTTTCTACAGTCCCACTCCTACAAAAAAATGTATTTAATATGAACCAATGCAAATGGAAATTGAGAAATAAAATTTGACACAAAACTTGCCAATTTGTACAAAAAATACTGATGATATATTTGAGTGTGTTACATGTACCGCTTTAATAGAGACTTAATGATTTGTTACAATCATAAAGCTCTTATTTGAAAATAGCACAATGGACTACATTGGAGATGGAACTAATATTTTTTTCAGTGAATTATGCTCTATCTGCATATAATGTTTAATTTGTAGCATTGTGGATCAAGAGATAACTGCAAAAGTGTCATTAAAATGAGACACTGTACTGCTATGGGGAGAGATCAAAACATGGTGTTCTACTGTATCTTTTATGATCAGTAATACTGCAAATAAAATGAAATGCCTTAAGTATAGATTTGATTCGTAGCTTGAAAATAACAATGATTTGAAATCATAAGTTTACAAATTCAGTCATTATTTGATCGATTTTTCGAAAATTATCTGATTTAATTCACTGATATGAATTATGAAATAATGTGGGGTTTTTTTTTCCCTGCATCGATCCTGGAAAGATGTATTAGCACAGTGAGTTAATGAAGGGATTGCTCAATTCATTTATAAAATTCTTGCCTACATGTACATCTATTCACCCGAAATTGATTTCATTTCATTTCATTTATTTCCACATAAAAACAAATGATACATAATATACATAAAGCTGAACATATTGTGGGGGAGTCACTAAAAGCCAAGGGCTTGTCAAGAGTGACTCCTACTGCGAAAAGTATACTTTTATATAATACATATACATAATGCAAGTATCAAATTATTACAAGGAAAGAATATATATAAATCACTACAAAGAGAGAGAGGGAAGAAGAAAGGAAAGCTAGAAGGAGATTGATAAAGTGATAAAACAAGCAAGTTATGAGTTGGTTATTACATTACATATTCTCTAGTAGCAATTGTTTGTATTTTCTCTTAAAATGGTTTAAAGATTTACTTTGTCTTATGCGATCAGGTAAATTATTCCATAACAGTGGACCTTCATAAAATATTGATGATTTAGCAACCTGTTCCTCATCAAAGGTGGATGAAATTTATCCTTATTTCGGGTATTATATGTATGTACATCTTTATTGAATAAAAAGAATGATTCGAATGACTTGGGTAGCAAGTTGTTATAGCAACAGTACATAAAGTAGCAATATAATATTGACACATTTCATTAATTGGTATAAAAATATTTGTTTTTTTTTTAACAAGGGTTTGCTAGATTTGGATTTAGAGTTTATGAATGAATTTAGAGTTTATGAATGAATGGGTATGTTTGGTAATAAAATGGAATTGACCAATTGATCTGAACAGTTTTCATGAAAAAAGCAGCAGGATTGAAAAAACAAAGAAAAAACAACTATTTGGAACAGGAAATCAATGTATTAAGTCCTGTTCTCAAAATCACATAAAGAATGTGAAGCTTACCAAAGTATCCAACAAACAACACTGATGAAAGTCGAAACACATATTGCAGTTAATTTCTATTTCAATAACTGCATACACTGTGTATTAACTGAATATGAACTTTAGTGAATAAGACACTTTTTATAGAGATGTTGGGAAAGGGGAATGGTTCCAGTAAACCAGTGTTGTCCTACATAGAGTCAACATGTTAAAAATACAATAGTTTGGGAGTAATACACCTACAGCTTTCTCGACCAACTTAACCCATAGCAGTACAGAGCTATCTGGAGGTCTAAATTAATCATCTTCAATCCTCAAATTGGCAACAACAATTATTTTTTTTTTCCTCACTTACATAGTTTGAAAAAAATAAATATGGATATAACATGAACCAAAATGAATTATGATTGCATCAGAAATTTATCAATCAGAAATTGCCAACTTGAACATGGAAATAGTGATTATATATCATTCATTGTGTTGCCAATGTAAGGAGTTTAATGATTAGTTACAATTAAACTGCTCTAATTCGAGAATGCCACACCATACGCCGTTGGGAATTGGCTCAAATTTTTCTCTCTCTGCTCATGTATGATATATACTGCCCAACTTTCTGGACCAACAGATACTGCAAAAGCGTCTCCTAAAGGAGACGCTGTGCCTCTGTGGGTTAAACCTTACTTGGTTGTTTTCCAAAATTAATTTGTTTTCCACAAAAATATAAAAACAAACATAAATAATACGAACAAAAATATGAAGTACATAGAAATACATGTAGGACAAATAGGAAGAAATGCATTATCATTGTGGAGGGAGCGAATGAGACACAGGACAGTCTTAAAAGCTCTTGCTCTGAACATATAACATAAAATCAAAACAGTTGTGCTGTAAAGTTGCTGTGTATGTATTTCTTCAATAGTATACATTGAAGAGTGCATGAAGTCTCTTATTTAATTCCTTTCATGTAGTTTGTAATTTGATTACATGTAGTTTACATGTAGTTTACTGCAATTTCTCACTATGTATTTGTGAATTGCCCAGGCCTTCACATACATGTGCATTTAATTCTGTTTGATACAGACAAACCACAATCAATGATATTGATTATTTGACCGAAGGAGGAAAAAAGCTCTCTTTGTGAAAAGCAGAGGAGGAGCTGAAAAGAATTAAAGTTAAACAGTCTCTGGAGGACAATAAACATGATTAGTCTTAAATCTCTCCCAACTCTTCAAAGCTCGTATGATATTGTTCTCTTGAACAAACAATTCCTTCATGTACCTGTTTGCCTAAAAAGTAAACAAACTTCTGCTACTCACACTAGTGCAGTGAAGATCCAAAAACTCTAAACAATAATAAATCTCTATCAACTTGTCAAAATTCCCAGTATGTTCTTCTCATGAATAAATGAATATATAAATGATGACATCATTCCTGCACTTCTGCACATTTACAGGCAAGATCAAAATTGTTTGATTTCAAAATTGAAAGACCATTACTAATGGAATCACTTTGGTAATTATGTCCAAGATTATAAGGCTTTGTTTAGAATAACTGCAATACTTTGCCAAATTCATAATTTTTATAAACATTAAATTGTAGCCATGCCAGTCGAGGCAGTAATTTTTTTTTTTCCAACATAATATGTAAGGAATGAATATAGGTATTTCATAGACTTTCACTATATTTCACAATACTATAATTTTTTTTTCCTTCTCATTTCAGAACCAACCCTTGCAGATATGAAGCGATTAAGCCCCCTGCCACCGATTTCACCCAAACCTAATCTGGCTCATGTGCGAATCATCCTTGTCATTGGTAAGTGAATTAAGGTGTGGACGAATTCTTCATTTAAATCATATGGTATCTTTCCAGTATCATTTCAAATTTCTCATGCTTGTATACATACAAAGGTCTGTTTACACATTACTATTCTCTGTCAGTCACTTTTTCATGATTTATGAATTAGATCAAATTGATTGTTCTAAACTTCACTGAACACATCATCAGTGTTATGTGTGTAGATATATGTATATGCAAATGCATTTCAACAAACTGTACTTGCACTAAAATAATGAACAGTAGCCTCTCAAAATATTGATCCATATGTAGACATGCAATGTTTTTTTCTGGTATTCATCACCAACAGTCTTCTAAAAATCTGGATGTATATGCAGTGATATAGTTAAAAAAATAATAATGATTGATTGCACTATTCTGGTTTTCGTACTCTGTAGGATTCTTCTGACACAAGTTTTTTCCAGGACCTGTTTGTACTTTTTAAAGGTTATTTACAGTTTTCATAGGCCCTCAAATACTATTCCTCAGATTTCTTTGCTATGAGCTAGTCAGTAAAAAAGATACGTGTAAGCAAATCTAAGATGCTATGGAGTTTTGTCCTCCCCAAGTTAAGAGGCCAAAAATATTTTTGATTTCCGGTCAGCGATGAAAAATCTCAGTGTCTTACACTCGTGTAAAACCAATGAAAGTTCTGTTACTTGACAAGTACGATGAAATGCTATGATTATTGTGCAGGGGAGTGGTCCATGCATGTGAAAGGGGTCCTAGTTCAGGATAAGGTGTAGCCGTTGGATTGTGATCATTTGAAATATTTCTAAAATTCACCGGAAATCCTGAATGGAACATCATGTGTATCGCTTTAAGCAAGGCAGACAATGCAAGACTATATTCAATTCAATTCAATTCAGTTCATTTATTTTTCCTCTTTCAATTTTTCATATTTACAATGATGGTACAGTTTACTTCACATATTAACATACATATAGATAAACTTGCACAATACAATGAATTAGAAAAAAAAATTGAAAGTTTCATGCTAATTTTCCTTTAGCTACCAAAATTATACACGAGCTTTAAAAGATAATGATATAAAGTCTTATGAACAAAAAGAAAAAGGAATTAGAAATAGAAATAAGTGTGGAATGAATAATATATTAGAATGAATTCATTTGGTCATACATGTTTTCTGAAAGGAACCGTATCAGATTTCAAAGCTTAGTACATGTAAAGCTATGTGACATTTAAAAAGCTGACTTTGGGTGCTCGATATTCCTCATGGTTAGATGCGCACTCTAAATTCAGCATGTTTACTTTTTAATAATCCTTGGAACCATAATTGTGCGCTGCACTGTGGGGTTGCCTGGCAACACTGGCAGCCAAATGAAAGGTAGTTGTGTGTGATTGGATATGTGTAAATTAGCCTATATGGCAATTATTATATCACATGTTTATGTAATTTCTCTTCCTCTGTATCTCTTGTGGGCAATTTAGGCAGGGAGGGGGGAGCATTAACATTGCATGTACATGTACATGTACAGATGACTTGGATATAATTGCTTACATACATCTTTACATGTTCTAAACAACATACATGTATTAATTAGGATCATTTGTTTTCAGATATGCTGAGTTTTTTTTTTTTTTTTCCTGTGAGTACATTACTGAGCAGATATGAGCATAAGCCTCCATGTTTGTTTTTCCATGGATGCTGCATGTATGTTTGACATTGGGGATTCATATCTTCCAGTCAAGATGGCAATTTGGAATCATCTCTGGTCTTATCAAAGCAGTGACACAAGTTTGAACTTCTTCTATTCAGTACCGATCCCCCTATAGATTTCAGGAAGCTTTCAAGGAACATACATGCATGTACTTCTTCTTGGTCTCTTTCTTTCTTTCTCTCTGTTTTTCTGTGTGTCACTGGTTCCTTCTTGTTATTATCTGTCTATTTCTCTCACTTTCAATAATTCTCTCTCTCTCCCCCTCTCTCTCTCTCTCTGAATTTCCATCTTGCATGTTTTGATTCTCCTGTGCTCTTGATCTGCATGTACATGTATTTTTCTCCATCTCTTTCTGTCATATTTTTCTATTTCTAAAGGCCCTGTCCCATACTACTGCTTAACGATTCCGTCTGAGAAATGAAGGCGTACGTTTATTAGACTTTTTAAAATTCGTTCTTCAAAATACAGACGTCTCTGGATGTTGGCAAACGGCGCTAGTTCATGGCCACAATTTTTTAACTTGCCTCCGTCTGACACCGTCTAACATGGATATTTAGACGGAGGCAGACTGAATCGTTAAACGGTAGTATGGGACAGGGCCTTAAAAAAAAACCACACACACACAAAAACTCTCCATCCTTCTTTGATTTCGTTTTATATCCATATCCCACACTCTTTCTCTTACACTGTCTCATACTTCTTTCTCTCTATCTGCCTGTCTTTCAATTTTTGTTTTTTTTCTACACTCACACTAATATCAGTCTCATGCTGTCTATCTTTCCTTTGTGTCTTTCCACTCCCATTTCCCCTTCTATGCTCCCTCCGTAACATACATGTATGTAAGAAATAATTTCAGCCTATCTTTTCTTTCTCCTTCTCTCTCCCTCTTCGCTCTGCCCTCCCTTTCTTGAGGAAGTCTGGAGAGCATTTCATGAAGTGTCTTGTCAGTGATTTTATTGAGAAATCTGCTCTCAGCCAATCAGATGCAAGGATTTAAGTAGCTTATAACAGTTGTCAGTAAAAATCACTGACAAGACACTTCATGAAACGCTCCCCTCAAGTCAATCAGTGATTGAAATCCACCTGTTCTTTACACTCTTGACGATCAAATCAATATTCTAATCATGAAAATATTTCTTGTAAAAATACACTTTAATTCAGCAAGATAATTGTTCCACCTGTGGGCACAAGGAACAAAGTTAAATGTCTTCCGTTCAGAGCCAGAAGGTCATTAACCCTGTATTAAAGTATATGACTTAATGCCTTTCTGGCTACAAACCAGGGGGATGTTTCATAAAGCTGTTCGTAAAGTTACGCAGGACTTTACGAACAACTTGAATGTGAAGTGCCAAATGGGATACCAAAAAATTTTCCTGACGTTTTAACAAAGTGTGACTGCATTTCCCATAATCTAAAATAAATTGTGGCGAAAATTATACTTCGCAATAAAAATGTTTGTAAGCAACAGTCATGTTAATCTGCATCTGCATATTACACCTTTAGCCGATGCGATTTATAATGATTGAGAATCCCATTTTGCTTGCCATATTCAAGTCATTCATAAAGTCATTCGTAACTTTACGAACAGCTTTATGAAACACCCCCAGGCTTTTTGTTTATGCATGATGTTATGCTTTGAAATTTATTTCCCAAAAAGAGAGAGAGAAAGACAAATTGGCAGGTGAAATTTGACTTAGAGTCACTGCTGTGTGTCAAGTTAATGTGGCCTTGCGTCAAAATCAATATGTACACACTTCACTTTAGTAATCATATTATTGCAAAATTACCTGTTCTGTGTCTCTTTACATATGCATAATTATGTTTTTTTCTGTTTTTCTATACATGTATATCCCTTTCCTCTTTTTGTCTTTCAGTCTGTTTCTGTCTCCTCCATCTCTGCTTCAGTTTTTATTTTTCTGTACTTCTGTTACTTTCGGGGTCTGTCAGAGTCTTTCTCTCTCTCTCTCTCTCTCTCTCGCTCTCTCTTTTCTTCTGTCGTTCCTCTCTTCGTACCTAATGTCTGCCATTTTCACTCTCTCCTGCTCTGTAAATGTCCCTGCATGTAGTACAGTGTAGCCCTTTCTTTATCATCGTTGCAAGGTTTGGTGAATAAGTCATCAGAATATGATTGGTAAAGTCCTTGACACACTACCTCTGACAGTACTTTATACAGTAGTTGCCAATACTGAAGAAGTTCACACCCCCTCCATATTTTCATCAAATTTAGGGTTAGGATTAGGATTGGGATTAGGATTAGGGTTAGGATTAGGATTAGGGTTAGGATTAGGATTAGGATTAGGATTAGGGTTAGGGTTAGGACTGGGGTTAGGATTAGGGTTAGGATTAGGGTTAGGATTAGGATTAGGGTTGGAGGGGATGTGAACTTCTTCAGTATACCCAGTATTACTACATGTGCACATAACTTGGTACTGATATGAATAAATTCTCGTTCATGCATGCCCCTACACTTTCTTCAGACAATGACGATACAGCCAAGATAATTTGATGCATACACTTATGAACATGTTCATGAATGAATGGCACAGTATAAGTGCATCATATTGTTATCATAATTTCTTAATTGATGATGATCCTCTCAGTTTGCATCTCTACTTCTATCGGGTGGGCCTGGCCTGCATGCTGTGCGCCAAGATTTGCAGAGCGTTACCAAGTTTGCATCTAATTCTATCTAAATGCCCCAGCAATCTTGTTGTACAATGATACTTTGGCTGGGGTGCTTGGATACATGCACGCATATACATGTATGGACGGGTTTAGTATACTTATACGGATGCAGAGAAAGTGCATATTATTATCATGATTGCTAATTCAATTACGATCCTCTCATCTTTGCTCTCTACTTCTATCAGGTGGGCCTGGCAGCGGAAAGGGTACGCAGTGCACCAAGATTGCTGAGCGTTACCAAGGTTACATCCATCTGTCGCTGGGTACGGCGTTGAGGAGGAAGGTGGCGAAGTTCCTTGAGGATGATACGTGGAAGAGCGTGGCTGACCTGATCAAGACGGGAGGGCTCGTCAAAGATGTGAGATATGTTTTATGAAATTCGATTTCAGATCTACAGACCTGCCAACTGTCCTCATTTAATAGGGTCTGCAGTTCCTATTTTTGTAAAAATTGGTCTATAGTAATGTATAAAAATAATCAGGGTCTGTGCTTGCAGAGTAGTCATTGCTTTAGTGAAGTTGGTTTTAATTGAACAAGAAATCTACCCCTCCCCCCCAAACAACAATAACTTATAACAACAGCACCAACAACAAAATACAACAACCCACTATTACAACAAACATATGAGAACCAGGTCCATGGAAGTTGAGCTATAAAAGTTGTTTAAGGGAAAAAACCATGAATATGATTTCAAGCCTAAGAAAGATATCAAATGAATGAATGTAATTATGTACTCCAATGATCTATATGTTATTGATGAATCTATTTTGTTTTGCTTTATTTTTTGATCGGCTTACAGGACAACACCTTTGAGATCCTTCAACACAAGATTGAGAAGAAATTGAAGAAGTACCCAACTACACTTGGTTTCATCATTGAGGGATTCCCACGTACCATGGCCCAAGCCAAACTTTTCCAGGATAAGGTGAGTTACACTGACTGGAGATGTTTTTTTTTTCGAATTTTCATTAATTCCTGCCCCCCTGCCCCCCTGCCCCCTCCCCACAGGACATCACTACAAATGATTTTTTTTTTTAATACTGATATATCAACAAGTGATTTTTTTTTTCTATTGATATATAAATCTGATGGCACTTAAAGGAGAATGCAACCCAAGCATCAGTGTGCTCTTAGTGAATAAAGATGACCACGAAGAACAAACAGTGAAAGTTTGAGCAAATTCGGACAATCCGTTCAAGAGTTATGAATTTTGAAAGTTTCAGTAAATCCCTATTATGAGGATCCTTGAGTTGGCAACTTTGCCAGCATCTGTGATGTCATCGTGGACAACTCTCAATTCACTTTGTACATAATTTTTCAAAAAGATTGATTTATATGAAATTTCATGTCAGGAATCAACATAATTCTTCCCAATATGCTTGCAGAATTGATATAGCCATGTCATACTCAAACAATAAATCAAAAGAATTTTTATTTCTCTTAAAAATAAAGAAAATGTTGAATTCTGTGTACAAAATGAATGGAGAGTTGTCCACGATGACATCACAAATGCTGAAAAAGTTGCCAATTTAAGTATACCCATAATAAGGATTTACTTAAACTTTCAAAGTTCATAACTCTTGAACAGATTGTCCGATTATCCTCAAACTTTCACTGTTTATTCTTCTTGTTTTTCTTCATTCACTGGAAACACACTGATGTCTGGGTTGCATTCTCCTTTAACCATTGCCCTATGTCAAGATTTCCATACTTTTTTCAAAGTACAGAAGTGCACACTTTTGTTGAATACATTGTCAAAAAGACAATGCCCTCTTGTCTGTACTCTTCGGCAGCCAAGTTTGTGCAGACATTTATTAATGATTTGGCCAATTAAAACAGTTTTTAATAAAGACATAGTTTTCAGAAAGCCATTCCAGACATTTTCATTTTGTTGAACTGAGGAGAAGTACCCTTTGATACCCTTTGATTCATAGAATGACATATTAAAAGTGATATTTCTTGAATTCAGTATGGAACTCCAGATCTTGTCATCTCGCTGGATTGCGATGAAGTCCGTCTCAAGTACAGGCTGGATAAGAGGAAGGAAACCAGCGAGAGGGAGGATGATAAACAGGATGATGTGGTTGCTAGGCGACTGGAAGCTTTCAGGGAGCAGACTCTTCCTGTTGTCACTCATTACAATGCCAAAGATGGCCTACTCAGAAGAGTAAGATGCTTTTCATTTACTTCCTGCAGTTGCTTAATTTCATTTTTTTGTATTTTCTACTCTTTGTAAACTCATTCTGAGTTATAGTATCACTGTAGGCCTTTTTTTTGTTTTTGTAAACAGCTAGTTGATTCATTCTTTCCTTCAAAGGAACCTATTTATATGGCTGTAAAGGATAGGGGACACAAAGAAAAAAAGTTCTGAAATTGATACTTCATTATGCGGTGTAAACATCTGTATACTTTGATGATGAAATATTTTGATGTGATTTCAAAATTTGGATGGTATGAGACTTAAATGCTGTCAGACATATCTTTGCAGTATTTTATGAGTATCGGTAGTAATCAACCGAGAGAGAGTATGTCCTTGTGCTTGATATCAATTTTCACTTGCCATTTTCTACCCAGGGTATTTAGGTGCCTTGTAGGGGGGAATTCCTTCAGTGCTAGAACCATCAAAATTGGGAGCCTAGCTGGTTTGAAGTTAAAGCCCATCATGCATCTTGCATGCTGAATATTTACGCTTTATTAGAATAATAGTAATGATATATTTGTATGATGCTTGATACAAATTTCTAATAAACAAATGTTACAAATAATTATGCACAAGAGATGTAAACAAATGTTACAATAATTATCTACAAAAACTGTTATCACTGTATTGTCATGATAGATAAACGCAGACCGAGATGAAGAAGAAGTGTTCTATGATGTTGCCAACATGATCGACAGCCTCTTCTTCTCACCCAAGACTCCTGCACCTCCTGGTAAGTCAAGCACCCTACTATTACGACAAGATGGAAACCATTTCATAAAACCCATAGCAGTACAGTGTCTCCTTTACAGTCAGACCCAACTTCGGGAAACCGATCACAGGTATATACTCCGAAAACGGTGTATGAATATAGAGCCCTCATCGTTCAGTGTGAGGCAGTGCGTACCAAATGCATGGGGAAAATCTTGCAAAGTCAACCTGCCAACACTTCTTAAAAATAATGCTGTGTGTCAATTACCTTCAAAATCTGTGAATGATTTGCTATATGAAATGACTTTCAAATGACAAACATTTCAAATAAATACATTCGCAGCATTATTTTATAAAATATATCATCAGCAGGAGGTCGACATTGCAGAATTTTCCACATGCCTTTTGTACACATTGTCTCGCACTATAGGATAAGGGCTCTATATTCATCTTGCTCTATACTTTTCGGAGTATAAACCTAATGCTCGGTTTTCCGCAGTATGTTTGCATCCATAATGCTAGGAATTAGAAATTATACATGATCAGAAAAAGAGAAAAATTCACTGAGAACTTGGAGTACATTTTTAATGCAGTATAATGTGCCTTTCTGGAATAAGAACAACTTAGTTGTGACAAATCATTAAGTTCTCTAAATTAGCAACACAGTGAAAATTATATAATCACTATTTTTGTTTCCAAATTGGCAATTTTTCTATTAATTTTTGCAATGTTCATTCTTTGTGGTTCATGTTATTTACATTATTTTGTTTTAGTTTTGAAGGATGAGAAAATAGAATTAATTGTTTCCAATTTAAAGAGGAAAGTGGATTAACTTGGACCTTGAAACTCTGTACTGCTATCGTTAAGACAGAAAATTGTCAAGTTCTCATATGCCTATCCTCCTTTAATTGGAACACTAGTATTTAGTCTTTGGCAGGGTTTCTTACTAACTTTTTTCTGTATGAGGTACACATTGAAATGTTTGCATGTAGGGTCTGTACACGTGATAGCTCCTTTTTTAAATTTATAAATTTTGGAGGTCTTGGTTTGATTTGGGGTGAGTTTTTGTCCTATGCATAATGTTTTGTGGTCTAGTGGATAAGTCTCGCAACTTTGAACAAGTAACAGGTTAGAATCCCTTTGCCCTCAACGATAAGTGGGGTCTGTCTATAGAGTTGGCGTATACTTGTGTTTGATTGTGTTGAATTTTATTGTTTGTTTTTATTTCAGGTACAGCTGGGAAATCCAGCCCACTTCCTCCTATCAAAACCCAGAAAGATGATCAAACTACTCAAGAACAATCACAAGCAGAGGTGAGAACCAAAGAAAGAGTACTAATTGGTTGCTTTAAAAAAATCAGTGCATCTTGTGCATCGTGGCTAGGACTCCACTTTTGACAAGGACTTTGAAAGAGTCTGTAATTAAAGTTTATGGTTCTAAATTGGCTTTAATGATGTGAGAACCTGGTACAAGAAGCACGGTCCAATTATCTGGTTTTTTAAACCATGCACATAGCCAATATGTGCCTATTTATGCCTATTTTAGTAGGCTTACAGAGGTTTATACCACCCCATGGTTTAAACCTCTTTTGTGAATTCTGACCTAGGAGGATATCATTGTAATATCTCCTTTTGTGGAACTGATCCAAGTTGTTCAGTATCAAGTGGAGAGTAGATTGTACAACATTTTTTTTTTTAAATTGTAGGAATGGAGAGTCTTTCATGTACACTTGAATGACTCTTCATTATACACTACAAAAAAAAAAAAAAATCTGTATAAAAATATGAAAATTGATATTTAGAGTGTATGCAGGTAGAAGCATACTGAGATGGTTTTGAAGCATTATCACTTAACCCATAGCAGTACAGAGCTTTCTTGAGATCTAAATTAATCATCTTCAATCCTCAAATTGGCAACACAAATTATTTTTTTCCACGTTTACGTAGCTTGAAAAAAATAAATATGGATATAACATAAACAAAAATGAAATATAATTGTAAAATTGAATCAGAAATTGCCAATTTGAACACAGAAATAGTGATTATATATTATTTACTGCATTGCCAATTTAAAGAGTTTAATGATTAGTTACACTTAAACTGCTCTTATTCGAGAATGCCACACCATACAGCAATGGGAATGGGCTCAAATTTGTCAGTGCATTTTTCTCTTTCTGCTCATGTATGATATGTACTGCCCAACATTCTGGACCAACAGATACTGCAAAAGCATCTCCTAAAGGTGACACTGTACCTCTATGGGTTAAAGGTGATGTATATGTATACATTACCGTTGTCACAAAAAACTGTGTTTTGTACTCTTTCTTTTTTTATTTTATCCAATCTAGGCTGAAAAGCAAGCTCTCGTCGATGAGGCAGTTGCGTTACTTAACAGTGACGTTGCAGTGGACAGTAAGTTTATTAATTAATCCAGTGAACACTTAACCCAAGATAAATCATGGGGTCTATAGAAATTGCATGTTAGATACAGCACTCAATTCACACTCAGTGACTTAAAGCTGATGTTGAGTTGTGATAATAAAATTGCATTTTCAGTGAAACTTGCCTGAAGTAATTCTGAATAGATTGTTATACATTAGATACTAGATGGGTTTTTTATTATCAACAAATGTAAACAAAATAATCAAGAAACATAAACAATTATTTATTTCATTTTTCCTCTGAAGAAGAAAAAAATGTGCATGCAATAGTAAACTAATGTACCGTTCATTGAATTATTATAATTGTAGTTAAAAGCCAACCCCAACACATTGTGAAGACTTAGAGAAATGATGTAATACCCGTGTCACACAACCAGACTGACTCTATACCTATTGCAAACAACCGATTCTTGGCTATGCAGGGTAATGAAATTTTCTATTCAGTCTGTTGTTGGTTTGGTGTCAGTCTTAACAGTGTGTCATGGTATAAAACTATCAGTAGAAAGATGGGGATGGCAGAGAATGAACACTATCCTCGGCTTTGTTTTGACTAACCTCCCAACTAGTAAACTAATTAGTCAACTAATTCCACATACGATGGGCTGCCATTGTCAATTTATGACACACATGTACAGTGTACAATACCATACAAAGTAAACAATCTAGCAACCCTGGATTTCGATCCATAGCCAGTAAAGAGTCAACCATGTGTAGTGTGCATGTGTGATGCGATGTCGATCACAATTACAAACATTTCCCTTGCTGTTTTCAGTGGTAGTGGAGCCTGCAATGGAGAAAGTTGATTCCAGTGTGACCGGAGGAGGTGAAGCTGACAAAGAAGTGGTGGAAGAATCAATTACCGCAGAACAGACCCCTGTGACAGGAGGTGACGATAGCACACTGCCCCCCGTGCAAGGTACGTCTCCAAGTATCTTCCATGGCAGAAGACATTATACAATTGTACTTGCTGTATTTCGTATGAATAAAAGATAGAATAATTTATGTTATCAGAGAAAATAAGTTTGATATAGGTAGAAAATTGAGAAGTTGATGAATAAGTTTTAAAAGAAGAAGATGATGGTAGGAAGGATAGAATGAAGAGAAAAGAGAGATCAGTCAAATATTTCGAAATAAGGAATATGGAACATGCATGAAACTTCTGTAAGTTATTTTTTCGTGCTTCGTAGTTTCATGTGAATTTGAATGAAGTTTGTAGTTATTTAGAACAATTCATTCTGTCCTTTTCATATTTACGTGTATGATGACAGTATTATGTTTTTATCTAGCAAGTGTTAACATTGCATATTTGAATAACTTTTTTAAAATTTCAGATGGAAATGCTGAGACCAAGCTGAAAGAGGCCAAAATCATTTTTGTAGTAGGTGAGTCAAGTTGAAGTTGAGTTTGGTTATTGTAGAAAATGGACTGGGATTACTATAGCATGTTTTGTACAACCGATCAGAGAAGTTAAAGCTAGATCTTGTTTTATTGCTATGGTATTTCTGTAGTTGATGTATTTTGATTGATAATGTTGAGTGGGTTTTCTTTGTTGCTATAGGGGGACCAGGTTCAGGCAAGGGCACACAGTGTGCAAGCATTGTTTCCAAGTACGGCTTCACTCACCTGTCCAGCGGTGATCTCTTGAGGGCAGAGGTCGCATCGGGGTCAGATCGTGGTAAGGAGCTGACTGAGATCATGGAAAAGGGACAGCTTGTACCTCAGGTAAGTCCATTTGGCCAGTGCTTTGAAATCTTCGTATATTTGTATTTCGTATAGGATACAAAGTGAACAATAGCCTCACCAGTCACCAAACATTTATGGAATCAATAAACGTGCTGAGCAGCAGACTCTCACAGAGAGCTTCGGTGGGCCAATCAAATGGTTCATTCTTAACTAATTAACTACATGTAATATGAAACAGAAATGAACAAACTATTACAAATTCTATAGAACACAATATTACAAATTGCCTTACCCCAAAACCCACTTTTAAGTTTTGTTCATAATTGAAGCGGAAACCCCCCTTTTTTTCTTGGGTACAAAAGAATGGGATATGAGGTGGCCCTGAAAACACGTCAAAGCAAGAGGGATATTTTTCACTTCCTAGCGGCAAAACTCTGTGGACCAATCAGATTCTTTTAAAGCTCCCACAAAATACGACTTTGCGCAACTTTTGGCGAAACTCACTTTTATTTGGAGTTGACGTGTTAATGTGTGTCTCAATGTCATAAGTGGCGTGGTTTACCGTGCCATATGAAAATGGCCATTACGGGTACTGTAACGCCCCTTCCCCATTTCTACTTCTGTCTGCAAATTTGTAAATATTAGATTTTAATCCCCAAAACTTGATGATCATTTTAGGGAAATTTGGTCCAGTAGAGCAGATCGAATTGTGAAGTGAAGCCTTGGTTAGTTTAGTTTGCTCTAATATGCTTTTGTTATTTTCAGTTTTATATTGCTGGATCTATCGAAGAGAACATGGTATATTCAAACAGATTCCTTCATAGCATAGCTGTCAACTATTCTTAGTTTTAAAGAATGATTCCTAACTTTTGGCAGTCAAATCAACGCTATTGGTGCCAAATTACTCTCTTTTTCTGAAAATATACAAGTAAAAAGTACACAAAATACATTGTATTCCTGATTTTGCCATGAGGTATTACTAATTTTTGCTGTAGAAGGTTGGCAGGTATGCTTCACCTGTAACAAAATCATGTGTTTTTATATCTTTATTCTTTTTTTTATTTCCAATCCAGGATGTAGTGCTGGCATTGCTGAAGGAGAAGATGGTCGCCTGTGCCGAGACATCGACTGGATTCCTGATAGACGGTTATCCAAGGGAAATTGAACAGGGAGTGGAATTTGAGAAACAGGTAGGAATCAATATAACCCATGATATAAAACTAAAATTTCCTGTTTGAAGATAAAGGCATCTTGGAACCACCATAATATGTGTATTCTATCAACTAGGAAAAAAATAACTTTCACATTCAGTGATGCAAAAAGGGAGATAAAGGCCAGATTCACAAAAGATGTTTAAACCATAGGGTGGTTTAAACCTTGGTAAGCATACTAAAATATTCAAGCGTAAATAGGTGCATATTGTCCATGGGCACTCTTAAAGAAAACATTTGATTAGACCGGATTCTAAGCACGTTTAAAAAAACCCAGAAGGGAGAACAAACCACCACCTGGTTGTACCTTCTTTGTGAATTCTGGCCTAAGGGTTTATATGGACGTGTAGTTTACTTGAATAGGTTATTTTCAACTATTTTATTCAGTTAATGATCCAGGATTTAGCCAAATTTCTCCATGAATTGCAGAGGTAGGAAGATTTTCTTTTTTCCTGCAGTATTTGAAGAAGTTTAAACAATTTTGAAATGAGTTTCTTTTCTCCTGTATTTTTTTTTAAATTTTTTAATTTTTAAAAGTTTGTTCTTTCTTTGCTCAATTCTTTGTCTCTGACTGTGAAAGGATTTCTCTAGATTTCTCTGACTTCTTGAGATTGTTGTTCTCCAAGTGTTCATGATATACGTTGTGTTCAGATTAGAGTGTGAATTTTAGCTGTCATATGATGAAAAAAATCATTCTTCGTCCTGCAAGAGGACTAATTATGAGTTTATCATGAACTATATGTTAAAAGTATCTGTACTATTTTGTTTGTGTTCAGATTGGAGAGTGCACATTCACACTCTACTTTGAGGTGTCTGACGGAACAATGACAGAGAGGCTGCTGAACCGTGCAAAGACCAGCGGACGGGTCGATGACAATGAAGAGACGATCAAGAAGAGGCTCGCTACGTTCCACGAATCAACCAAACCTGTCGTCGATCATTACACAGAGAAAGGCAAACTTAAGAAGGTCAGTAACGGAGAGATGATTCGGTTTTTACCCACTTTAGTACAAAAGAAGGGATCGCATGTCCTGGAGTGTATGGTAAATGTGTGGTATACTCAAATCAAATTTGTCTGATGGGTTTGAAACGACACATCTGAAAATGAGTCTTCAATATATACCAGTAGGTTATCTTGAATTATTTGCTGTTTTTATGTGAGGACATTACTTTAACTTGGGAAGTCATAACTGTGACTCCAAAGAAGGACCAAGGTGCTCTATACATACAGGTATTAATTTCTTCGTATCACTTATCCTTTTTGCTAGAACTAAATTTACATGTTCACAATGTATATTGTAAGTTGACTGTCTTTCTGTCATTTTGAAACACAGAAATAAATCATGCATGTATGTATATAAATAGTAAGGCATACATCATCAAGTGAAGGATTTTAGCGGTGGTTACCTCTTTAATGGATACACTATCCAAGAATTTGACAGTTTATTATTCGTGGTTATTATTCGTGCACTGTAGATCTCTGCTGAGGCAGGTCCAGAGGAGGTCTTTGTCCTGGTGAAGGAGATCTTGGATGAATTTGGTTTCCAGGCTGTGGAAGAACCTCAGACCACAGAAGAGGCTGCACCCGCAGAGGATAGTGCCAAACCAGAGGAAGGCTCAAATGAGGCAACGGCTGAAGCACCGGCTGAAGCACCAGCTGACGCAGCTGCAGCAGGGGATGCACCATCTGAGGAACCATCAGCAGAAGCAACAGCCGAGGCTCCTGCTGAGGCACAGGCTGAAGCGACTGCTGAGGCACCGGCAAATGAAGAGGCACCAGCAGAAGAGACAGCAGCACCAGCTGATGGTGCTGCAGAGGCTGAGAAGGTGGAGGAGGTCAAAACTGCCACTCCCAAGGAATTCTTCTTTGTGATTGGTAAGTAAGATTGAGAAGAATGTTTTGGTACAATTTTGGATATGCGGTTCTGTAAAGGACCATATCAAAGATGATTGAGTCATGTACTTCAAAGTTGATGCTATTATGATGAGCTGATATTTCAATAACGAATACAAAATTTTATTATATTACTATGTGATAATGTGGTAGTGACTCAAGAAATTGAATTATCTGTTGTTTGAATCATCTAAGGATTTTCTCTTTAATTTTTAAAAAGTATACTGAACTTGTGCTTGTGCTATAGACTGCTCTTCGTCAGTGGTTCCACAAGCTGGTCGAATCATTGTAGAATAAGTAAAATTTAAGACAGGATGTACTTACTCCTTTCACTGTATTTGCAAACTAATAATTTTTCTTCTTAATGATGATTTGTGGGTCTTCCCCCTCTTTAACAGGTGCCCCAGGTACTGGTAAGAAAGCTGTAGCCAAGGCCCTGGCAGAGAAGATGAACTTCAAGCACCTCTCAGCAGCTGACCTCCTCACAGACTCCTCCAACTTTGCCGAAGGAGTCGGTGAGGTCATTGCCGCAGCTCTGGCTCTAGGGTCACTGGTAGCCACAGACATCCTTCTGGGTATCCTCAGGAAAGTGATAGATGCCAATAGTGATGCTGCAGGGTTTGTCCTGGATGGCTTCCCCAAGTCTATGGAGCAGGTCATTGCCTTTGATGAAGCGGTAAGCAGACTTTGCATTGAACCTGTTGATTGCTACACCTGAGATTACTTGGACCACTGTCTATAGAAACACCTGTTATAGTAATGACAGTTACATTTATACTCATATTGCGCTTCACACTACGTTTCTGAGCAATTTAAATGTTATTATCATTACCTTGGTCATTGGATACAATCACCGGGGAGCATTGAGATGAGGAGCCATATTCTGCAGGCGCACACTTACCAATCTATTAAACTACATTGACATTCTCTTCCTAGCGGGTTTCCATTTACATGTAACACCTGGCCTGGGTGGAGAGTGGCAGGCCTATATTAGTGTCTTGCCAAAAGACGTTAATGCCGGGCTAGGGGTTCTAACCCTCGACCCTCTGATGAGAGGATGAACCTCTACACCGCTACACCATGACCACAACTATCAGACCAAAATCCAAATGTATAGCCATACTTGTAGCTTGTTTGTGAACACAGCTGTGCTTCTTTTCTCTCTTTACAGAGAATTTATCTCAGTTTATGATTGTATTTTATCAAGCAGTGACACATTTACAGGGATAATAAAGTCAGGGCCTAGCTTGAAGAAGGAGAATTTAGACAGTGCACCCCTATCCCAAATTTGTATTCCTAAACTTTGTAAATCTTTGTTCATCTGTTAGTAGTTTTACCCCCATATGCATGTTTGTCAATTATCTAGACTGCAATTTTTGTAATTAACCCATGGAGGTACAGTGTCACCTTTAGGAGACGCTTTTGCAGTATCTGTTGGTCTAGAATGCTGGGCATTACACATTATACATGAGCAGAAAGAGAAAAATTCACTGAAAAATTTGAGTCCATTCCCAATGCCATATAGTGTGGCATTCTCGAATCAGAGCAATTTAATTGTAACTAATCATTCCACTCCCTAAATTGGCAATCCAGTGAATATAACATAATCCCTCTTTCCATGTTCAAATTGGCAATGTTTGATTAAATTTTACAATTATAATTCATTTTGGTTCATGTTATATCCATATTTATTTTTTTCAAACTATGTTAAAGTGGAAGAAAAATAATAGTTGTTGCCAATTTGAGGATTGATAATGATTAATTTAGACCTCAAGAAAGCTCTGTACCTCTATGGGTTAACTCTTTATGTGCCATTCAGATTGCATCCTTCTGCCACAGTATTTCTGGAAGAGGTAGATTTACCAAGATCTTCAGGTTTATTCTATAGTCTATAGATGATTAAGGGACTATCAGGTAGCTAAACCAGAAGTGAATTATTATGCAGATCCTTTGTAATACACACTGGAAATTGTTTTGTCTACTCTTTTGTATTATTGTGCCAATTGGCACTCTTGGCAAAGGAAAGGTGAAAGCAATTTTCCTTTGCTTTGTGCCAGCATACTTGCAAAGATTATGAACATTATATCTTTTTTGATGTGCGCAGAAAATCGGCACAGTGACGGGCTTCATCCAACTGGAGGGAACACGAGAGGAAGCAGAGGAGAGTCTGAAGGAGAAGAAGGAGGCAGGAGAAAGAGGAGACGAGACGGAGGAGGTAGCCAAGAACAAGATGGATACCTTCGAGAAGGAGACTCCTGCAGTGGTTGAGCACTACGAGAAGAACAATGTCCTCAAGAAGGTCAGTTTATTTTACGTCCATAATCTCGGTCTATCCTTAGTGTAAGCGCGCACAAAATTTACAAAATAATCACGTCTGAGAAGTTAAGACTAGAAATGAATCCGGGTATAAATGAATAAAGTGCACCGTCAGCTTCGTCAGCTGCTCGTGGCACAGTGGTTAAAGCCATTGTCAGAGCTCGATATTTTACTAGTCATGCTAGTCAAGGGTTTGAATCCCCATGACGCTGGTAATTTTTTTGTCGTTTTGAAATTGATGACAATGGCGTTTATTCCGTTGACGAAATGGTTAAAGTATGATAGATATTCTTCAATCAAGTGCTTACCATTCCGTGCCTGCTTACACTAAGGATTGACCATAATCTCCTTAGACCTTTTCTTACATGCCACACAACTAATTACCCTGTGCCAGGGTGTATTTATCATGGGATAGATACGTGCATTATCAAGAGGTTTCAAGATTATAGACCTGTTTCCAGATCATGTTTATTCTATGCCGGAGTTGTCGAGGACCTGATCAAGATGGGAAATGGGTAGAGTACCTAAGCCACTGTGTTGCACCTAGCATTTCCTTTTGTCGACTGATGCCTATTTTTTTTTTGCCTAACATGTGTAGCAAACCATGATATGGTAAGCAAATTCCGAATAATCCTTGCTCTGTTGAGGTTAGAGTTAGGTTTAGAACTAGGTATAGTATTTCGTCTGTTTGAAGTTATGACTTTGGTTAGTGTAAAAAGATGCAGAGCAATTGACGCTAGAGCATTTGTCATATAATTAAAAAGTGTGGTGCGATCACTTATCTTTTGTATTGTAACATGCAGATCAGTTATTACTTTATGGGGGTTCTCTAATGTAGCATTACCTTTTTTCCTTTCAATTCGCACATGCATTTCATTTGCATGTTAAAAAGAAAGAGTTTTATTTAAAAAAAACTGATAACCATTTTGTAACAGATATATGCATTCAAAGTTTCTAACATATAAAAAACTAAGAAAATGAATGATACTTTTAGATCATAATTCCAAACTTTTTCCTTGATAAATAATCAATGAGGTATCCGATGGAAGGCCCTTTTTCTGTTTCATACAATGGTGGAATTATTTTTTTAAATGTATAAAATGGCCTCTATGGGTTTTTGCTAGGGCTTAACCGATATATGCATTGGAGATCGGTGAATGCCGATTCTTGGCCGCATCGGCAAAACATCGGAATTGGTAAATATTTTGATGGGTGTGCTGATGCGGAACCAATACAACCAACAGCTATTTTTTTTTTTTTCACCTTTTTCTCCTCCGTAATGTTTAAAAACAAACTTACGATAGTAGTAGAAATTATTCAAACTCCATTATGGTTAAAAATGAATGCACGATAGAAGTAGAAATTATTTAAACTCTGTAATGTTTAAGACAAACTTACGATAGTAATAGAAATTATTAAAACTCCATTATGTCTAAAAATAAACGCCCGATAGAAACAGAAATTATTCAAACTCCGTCATCATTTCATCATGTTATGCAGACGTTTTACTACGAATTTTGGCCTGTTTGGTGGTTACAATCACACTTAGACCCTACACATGTTGTTTTGCATTGCGGGCGTAGCAGACGGGATTCAATTGTTTTATTGTAATTACGCATCTCTACTCCAGCCGCGCTCTGCGCTGCATCGGTATCGGAATCGGAATCGGGCCGATGCGGATGTAAAAACGTAGGGCATCGGATCGGCAACAAAATTCCATTCGGTTAAGCCCTAGTTTTTGCAATCATACTCATACTCTTCAAATATTCTCTGTTTTGCCTCAACATTTCTTTCTAGAGCATTAACCATGTCATTTTAACACCTGATCATTGTGAGAGGAGCATTGTAGGTAAAATGCTTTGTCCCTTTTTTTTTTTGTCTTTGCAGTTTTCATTCAAGGAGGCTGCCAAAGATCTTTCAACCGTCCTCAGCGCCGTTTCAGCTTTCAAAGGAGAGTGAGAGTGATCCCTGATTGCCGGTCTCAGTGAATCCTATACCGAAAAAATTATTCTTTTATTTTTAAATTGGCAACTTAAATTTAATGTCATTTTGCTACACTTTTCTCATTGATAGTCTACCAGACATGGAAACAAATAAATGTAAATCAACAATATGTATAAAAAGGTTTTTAATCTGTAATGTTTGTATGGATTAATAGTGACTTTTAAATTTTCAGTGCATTGGAAGTTTAGAGAGTTTGATCCTTCTTTTCATTTGAAAAATCGACATCATCAACATTCATTAACTTAACAAGAAAGGGTGCATGCGCAGAAACTTTAATCCTTTCTACTCATGAATCTGGTACATTTTTCTGGGATTTTGAACTGAAAGTTAATTAGCATACTAAAAATTTAGACTTCACTCCATGATGATATTTGTGTACATACTTCTTGCTGCAGAATACACTGAGGTATATTGTGTTTGTGTTTTTGACCACATGTGTTTTTGCGATCCTATTATCACTGTTCCATGCTTTAAGCAGATTTTTTTTTCAGACGTCTTTGTAAAGTTGTGAAGAATTCCCTGTAGTCAGTGCAAATTAACCCATTCGTGACAGGAATTATTTAAAGCCTAATTTGATCAGCTTTTATTCTTCAAATTGGCAACACCAACATTTTAATTTTATTGCTACATTTTTTTTAAAAACGTCATGTATCTGAAATGAATATAAATTGACAGAAATTATGATGAGAAGTCAAAAAGTTGCCAATTTGCAGGGGGAAACGGTGATTTTAAACTTTCTATCACATTGCCAATTTAAGGATTTTAATGCTTATTTTCCTTTGAAAATTTTTTTAGCATCAAACAACGAATATTGACGCAACCAAAATGGGCACAGTTCGTGTAGAATTTTTTGCTCTTTCTGCTCATGTATGTGGTATGATTTTTAGGGCTTTGCATTAAAAGATATTAGGCCAAACCACAAAATGTGGACCTCTGTCACGAATGGGTCAAACTGTATGGTGGTGTGGGGTATTTCCATTGAGAAGCAAAGAAAGGACAATGTCCTTATGTTAGGAAACTTAGCGGAATTCAGTGGCATGAAAAGATGCGTAAAGAACGCAGTTTGTGCTCCAGGCGCATCCTTTCATGCGACTCTTATTTTGCTAAGCCACCCTTGAAAAATCAGCAAGAGTTGTTGGTGTAATCATGGATGGATTTGAATTTGATGGGGATATTGGAAAGTGAATGTGTTTCTTAGTTCATGAAGAATTGACTATAGTATTTGTAAATTTATTTTGTTTATAGTATTGTATATTCTGATGTATATGAGGCACTATAATTATGTGTATTGAATTTCGAACAAGGAAATAGATGCAGTTGTACTGATCTTAATGATCAGATATATATTGTTTTATCACTAATGGTCAGATTTATTTACTAAAAAAGACTGGATTCATAGAATTTATACTTTGTAATTCAGAATTATGCTAAGCACATTTAAATATGTTCAGATTTTATCATTATGCAGATTACCTATGGAAAAAGCTAGATTGTCAAGATTTTACAAAATGATATTAAGACATGATTATTGATATAGTGAACTTCATAAAGTTTATCAAAAAGGCAGTCATGCAGCTATGAAAATTTTCTTTGATTTTTCAAAAATTATATTTTGGCAAATACATCATCACTTTACCATGAATGTAAATTTGTGAAACACTTCTTTTTCTACCAAAGGAAAACTTGGAATCTGATTATTATGTCTTTATATGCATTAAATTAGCTACATTTGCCAATTTTTAACAGATAGTTGTCAATTTTAGTGACATTATATTTTTATATTTTACACTTTATGCTGATTATTTGGGATGGAAAAACATCTTCAAACCTGCTTCACATGTGTGTAGAAAATATGAAATACTCAGATTTTTCTCATTTTGTGATCTTGTCTGGATGTGACTAGCATTTGTGTGTTTTTTGTCATTTGTAGAATTTTAAAAAAGTGTACTGATTATTTTCAAAGCTCTGTTTGTATAAATAGTTCCTAAAACCGTCCTTATTTGTGTATAGATATTTGTACACAGCGAATAGAATTGGTATTGTATTTTTTGATAAAACATAAGCCTTTTCTCACAAAATTATAAAAACCAGTGAAAATTTAGTACTTTTGTCTGTACGTTCTTATCATATATTCCATCAAAACCCATGGCTGCCTCAAAGTTATTTCAAGACGGACATGACAAAATTTGTGTGTGAATTTTTCATCTTGTTTGATGTGTGGATTTCTGGGGGGTGTTTCACAAAGACTAAGACGGACTCTAATCACACTTAACTATAGCTGGCCATTCTTGCCACAGTTTGTTTTCACTGGTGGTCTCTCAAGGGATGTGAAAATCATGGGCACAAATTTGCAGAATTCATTTTTCTCATTTTCTTCATCAATGAACTATAGAAATTGTCAATTCTGCAGATTTGTGACTATGATTCGCAAATCCTTTGAAAGATCCATGGTGAAAGAAAACAGTGGCATGCATGACCAGCCATAGTTAAGTGCGATTTTAGTCAGTCTTATGGGGTGTTGCAAGAAAGTTGCAATCGATTGCAAGTTGCAACTGATTGTCACTGGCCAATCAAAATCATTGTTGCATGCATGTCTTTTTAAAAGGGCAGACCCTGATCGAGCCAATCAGTACGGTTGTTTCAAAATTAGCAATTATTTGCAATCGATTGCAACTTTCTTGCAACACCCCATTAGTCTTTGTGAAACACCCCCCAGATCTGTAGAGCTCTCAGAAGAGAATAAGATGATCTGCAGGTTTATGTACTTGTCAAGATCAATGCTTATTATGGAGTTGAAATTTTCTAGAAAAGATAATGAGTGATATTTATTTTTTAGCAATGAATATTTGAATGTGCTTTGACAAACCAAATGTGTCTTGAAATCACCCCAACATTTCTAATTCAGCGTGTTTTGGGTTATGGCCTTTTGTTTTCTTTGTATGTGAGCATTATGATGCTTGAAAAAGCAGAAACCACTAGCTTTATTTTTTTGTCACTTTGGGGTATTAGATCATTCCACAATCTGATCAGAGCTGCAAATTTAATGGTAATGTGAAGAGTAGCATGTGTTCATAGCCGATGGGCTAGATCTGTTTTTGTTTTGTTTTGTTTATAACATTATCCAGGGCTCATACGGGTCAGGGAATTTCTGGAAAGTCAGGGAATTGGAAATTCTTTTTTCCAGAAGCAAAAGGTCAGGGAAAGTCAGGGAATTTGTCACTTTCTGCTGGAAAGTCATGGAAAATCATTTATTCAAGATATTTTTCATATTAATAAATTCACGCTCCAGCCAGCCCTGCATTCATGGCACTCAGATCTCTTTTAATCAGCACGCTTTTTATGTAAATTTTACATCGCATGTGATCGATGAGTCATGGAAATTTGCATTTTTCTGCCCTGGAAAGTCATGGAAAGTCATGGAATTTTGAAAGTGTATAAGTGTATGAACCCTGTTATCCTGCACCCCCATCCCCCACCCCCATGCCCACCCCCCCCCCCCTGCAAGTTTATGTAGATAATGTATATATCCGATTCTCAGGAGGTAACTTATATTATACTACATTTTTCTTTTTGTTATAGTTCCTTGAGCATGTATTGTTTAGTTGTCAGGCAGTGATAAAACAATCATGAACATTATTCAGTTTTATATTGAGCCTTAACATAATGCTGAAAATTAAAAAAATGCTGGGAAAAAAAAAGTTTTCTATGTATCTTCAAGTGCACTCGAAAGTAAGTTGGTACAGATCTATCACAATACTGATGTTATGTTGTTTTTGTAATATTAATAAAGATATTGTTAAACTGTAGAAACTACTTTTTCATAGATCAAATATAAATCAAATTTTGTAAATGATTCTGTTTTGTAAAATTAATCCTGGAACAAATAGCTGATGAAAATTAATTGCACCATGCCTTGTTATGTTTTTCTGAAATGCAACAAGCTAGAATTAGCTCTTTCTTATAGAATTAACAAAATTATTACTTTGTAAGTGAATTAGAATTTTTGCTCTCTATTTTTGTATATTTATTCAATTGTCAATTAATGCAAAGTGTGGTACTTGAAATACAAAATAAATTTATTGGCAACTTAAAAAATCATGTGATATTGTCTTCCCTGTAGTTTTAATGTGAAGTCTAGTCTCTTGTCATTGATTCTCAGAATTCTAAATTAAAAAAGATGCTAGACTATGCCATCTGATTGAAGTTAAAAATCTTTGATGTCATCTGTGATAAAATGAATAAATCTCAGAATACCAATTTCCCACCAAATAAGGGTATGTTATCTCATTTGTGCAAAGTCTAAGATATGGGAATCCCGGATGGGAATTTCATCTTAACGTCTTGGATTTTACCTGAGATAAGATCTATTCCTAGCTGAACAACACACATTTTCTGTGGAATCCATAAAAATCCATAAAATGCAACATAACATGCCGAATTTTGCATGATAATATTAAAAAGCGGGATCATTCAGTGCCCATCCCTAGCTAGATGTCACCGACCTCGATTGATGGATGCCTGCATATTATTCTTTATATCCAGACCCTTTAAAGTTCAAAAGCTTAGTTTTTTTCCTTTTAGCTTCAGCTTCAGCTGAGGGTCCAAACTACACAAAATTCATTTTATAGGAGTAACATTAGAGCTTGCAAAAGTTCAAGCTTGTTTTATGAGATCAGCTTTTGATTACGTACATTTGGGTCTAGTTCAGAAATGATATCAAGGGACCATGTTTTAGGCCTAGTCTAGATAACTGCTCCAAAAATGGTTGAGTTAATGAAGTTGACATTAAAGGAATAGAAGCATCCTTCTCAAACGTTACTGAATTTTCGTCATATTTGCAAAGTCAGTAGGCCTTATTAGTATATATCTCTATGGTAGGCCCGCAGGCGCAGTATATATAGATCTAGGCCTGCCTATAAAATTTATTTTGGTACATCAACAAATAACACTAACGTTTTGACGAAGACTAATTCTGGCACGTGTGTAGTTGTTAATGTGCCTGTGCATGTGGCTGTGTACAGTACCACTGCACTGAGTCAGTGCATAGTGCTGTTGTTGTGCTAGCCTGTATTGAAGTTGTACAATTTCAAACTCAAAATGAGTGCTCAATTGGATCCAATTGTGGAACAGGCATGTAAGAAGGCCAAAAAACAACCTCTGCATTCTGATGAAATAACAGACAACACAACAGCTTCCAATTTTAGGCACATCAGAGTTCAACATTTTCATCTGGAAATCAAGGTTGATTTCGAGAAGAAAGAACTCGCAGTGAAGGAATTGATCGATGTGAAATGCCTGCAGAAATGTGATACAGGTGAGCGTAAGGCTGAAGTTGAACAGATTTGTCTAGAACAGATCCAGAAGCTTCATTCGCATCTAAATGGGGGGAGGGAGTGGTATATATCATTGAGGCCTGTACGTATATCATCTGTGAAAATGTATGAAAAGGGTAGACCCTACATGCCCTAACGTAACCCTACGCTCATCTATTGACAGCACCGCAAACCGTCAGTTTGGTTCGCTAATTTTTCTAAATATATTATGTCTAAAAAGAAAAAATTGTGCTTATATGGTCTCTCCAACTCTTTGGCCAACCAGCAAACCCTCTGAAATCCTCTTCTAAAAATGTTTTGGAAGAAAAAAGACACGATTTTCTTGTCCTTTGAAAATAATCCGTGTTGTAGCATCCATTTAACAAATCGAAAATCAATGTGCGCATGCGCAGAGCAATATGAATATTCACATTTTAGAGCGTGGTGCGTTCAAAATGATTGAATATGCATGAAGACATCGCGGCAAACCCGGAGAATAGGGGACCGGAACGCGCGCACATATTCATTTGTGTGCAAACAAATGCAGCCGGTGGTAGCGGCAGAGTCGGCGGCGAGGGGGACGATCTGCACAAGAAAGATTCATGGATGAAACATTGTGAGTTTGAGAACATTTCTGGCAAAAATCAAAATGATTTTCACCACATAATCACACATTTGAAAGCCAAGAGGACAATGTAATATATTAGAACATAATTACTTGATTAAAACATATTTTAAAGTCATTTTGAACTTGATCATGGACTTGTCACATACCCTGACTTTCAGCTGTTGCTGCCGATCTCTGCACAGTACAAATGGCATGCGCGCGCGTTCCGGTCCCCTATTCTCCAGATTTGCCGGCATCGCGACATGGATTGAGCCGCACATGCAGCTAGCGCGCCCTGTACTTAGAGATAACCTGAATATTCATGTATCGCTGAATATGCATATCTCAAAGTACAGAGCGCGCTAGCTAGGTAGCATGTGCATGTGTGGCTCAATCCATGTCGCGATGTCTTCATGCAAATTCAATAATTTTGAACGACCGCGCTTTAAAATGTGAATATTCATATTGCTCTGCGCATGCGCACATTGATTTTCGATTTGTAAAATGGATGCTACAACACGGATTATTTTCATAGGTCAAGAAAATCGTGTCCTTTTTCTTCCAAAACATTTTCAGAAGAGGATTTCAGAGGGTTTGCTGGTTGGCCAAAGAGTTGGTGAGGCCATATAAGCACAAATTTTTCTTTTTAGACATATATTTAGAAAAAAATAAGCGAACCAAACTGACGGTTTGCGGCGCTGTCAATAGATGAGCATAGGGCTTCGCCGCTTCGCGGCGGAGCACGGTAGGGTTAACCCTAACGTTACTTTGTTTTTTTTCAGCATCACCATCAGGCACGTTACGCATGTTACACGTGATGAAACTGAAAAATCAAGAAAAAGGGTACCAGTAGACTATTAAATTCAGACGTCAAACTCAGAGGGTATGATAGTAACACTATAGAGTGCAATGTTATAAAAATCCCTGTTAAGGGTATAAAAATCGGAGGACATGGAGGATGTTAGTTATAGGGTAATGAAATTCAGAAAGTCCGGAGAGTGGCATCTGGTGAGCTAACTTAGATGCGTGTGATGTATTCATTTGTGTGTGAGCGGCAGCAGGGATGATGTGCACGAGATTTAGCGGTGAAACAGTTGTGATTTTGACATTTCTGGCCAAAATCAAAATTATTATCATGAAATGACCAGGAATCTGAAAGCTGAGAGGACAGTGTGATTAGCCTGGAGGTTCCTGTAGACCCTAGAGTAAAAAAACAGCCTGGCATATTTTCGTATCTCTATGTCGTAGCCATTTCGCCACTTTGAAAACCCCCTGGAAAGTCACTTTCCCATGGGCCAATGTCACTACGAGCCGTGTAACTATAGGCAATGGCCTTTACAAACTTGACTTATTCTACACTTGGGACTTAAAATCTGATATTTCTAAAAGCAATTTTATGCTAAAAACATTCTTAGCAAAGCTGGTAAAAACTCACTGATGTTTGCATTGTTGTGCCGTCCTTTGTAATGCAGATCGGAGATGGCGACTCTCTTGCGCATGGGTGCGAGCGATCTTGCAGATGTTTTCATGAAATCTATGGGGAGAAATGTGGCATTTGATGAGGTTTGTTTGCTTTGTACTTCAGCCTTCAGTGTGAGCTTTGTAACTGTTGAAATGCAGGTGACATAGAAATTGGCACTTCACCATGTATCCTGTTATTGGCATTGCTTGTATAATCATCATAGATCAAATTTGAAACAAATCACTGATGAAATTAGGGAACATGTGTTCATTATAGTTTTAGTTGATTGACAATTTCAATTAACAAGTCAAACAATTTCTTATTTTCTAAGGAAACTTGGGCACTTGAAATGTCAGTTTTGTCAACATGTGACTGATGAGATTTTATTATGAGAAACATCTGGTGTCTGTCTATATTTGATACTTCATTCCATGTACATTTCATTGTTTAATTGTCAATATTGATGACATTGATGATGTTGGATCAAGGAGGCAGCTTGCTTTTAATTGACTTTGTGCCTTTTCAGATGTACAACGTTCTTTGCTCAGTGATGCTCTTTTTTCGCATTCTTTCTTTGCTTTTACTCTTTGTCACCCTCTCCCTTACAATATCTCTCTACATGTATTTCTCTCTCCTTTTAAGATGCCCCAGTCTTACTTTTAGATTATTTTAAATTTATAGCTATCCCATTCAGTATCTCTTTATTTGGTCTGCTTATCTTTCAATTTTTTAAATCATCTGAATTATCTGTGTTTCATTCTCTCCCTCTCTGGGAGAAGTGGTTTATTAGTGAATTAATTTGGTGTCTTTGGTGTCCATTTTGACATAATTACAAGCATGAGTGCTCGGAGCGGTGCCTTGAAACATCATGGGGACACATCTGAATTTTTCTTTGAAGCAAAAAAAAACCCAAACGAAACAACAACAACAACAATCAAACGATTTAAAAGTTCTCTTGCTAATTTTGGCTTTTTGGGTGCCTCTTTTTGTCAAGAAAGTTGCTGGCAAGACAGCAACACCCCCCCCCTTTTTCGGGGGGGGGGGGGGGGAGAAAGGTCCTCAGGCTTATTTGGTCTAATTTTCTCCTAAATTGCATGATATATGAAAGATTACAAAAATCATGGGTGGGGGGTAACTTTTGCCCATGTCCACAAATATTACTCAGTTAACTTTAGCCATATGGTAATCTTTTCTCTCTTGTTGAATTGTCATTACCATTACGTGAAAGATGCGAGATTGATGTATTGATTATAATGCCATTCCCAAACTTTTTGGTGACTGTAATTATTGATGAATTTGGTACTTCTTGAAAATACTGTCTTGAGGTATATGGATTAGACTGTTTCCACTGAGCTGCTGGCTATATAAACTTGATACGCTGCTGAGAGTTTAGCCACTTGTTGAATTTTCCTCATCAAGGATTGTTAGCATCGGTAAGTTGTTAAACATCACCTTTTCTTCCATCACATGGGTATATTTTGCCCTATTATAGTTTGAGATTATTTCAGGTTTAATCCATCTTCTGCAGGTTGCAACTCTGAATAACATTAGTGTTTGTTAACCCATTGCCTACCAGAAACCATGTTGACCCTGGAAATTATGTTTGTAATTTGAGAATTCAGTTTCAGTTAGTGGGTTAGAGGCATTGATTAACTTTGTGAGCAGCCGATTTAAAAAATTCTCAAACTAAGATGACACATGTGTATGAGTACTTGTACTAAAAAACCCTGAAACCAACCATTATTTAGAATGAAAAACTGTTAACCGTGATTTTATTATTTTTGGTCTCAGAGACAATGAATAAGAGGACTGTTTTGCTCGAATTAAAAAAACTGTTATCTGCCTCCCTCCATGTACGGTCGGGTAAGCCATGCGTGCATGCGCACTCCTTACATCTAGTCTGTGCAACCGACCTTCATATATTTTTCAGACATTGGTTCACATTTCTAGTATTTAAAAATACTTCCTGTGGATATTATACTTTGAAACTTTCAGACTGGTATTTTTACACTATAACCCTTATATTTATCCCATTTTCAAGTAGCAATGTTAACCAATGCCTTTAAAAATGTGTGAACACTGAACAGTTTTAATCTTGATCATTTATCATGCTGCATTCCAAATTGCTTTTTGTTTATTGTATTTGGCAAATTTGCATGAAGTATGACAACTCTAGACTGGTCATTTGAAAATATTTTCATTTTATTCATGAATATTTTGAAATCTTATTCAAGTTTGTTTTTATTAGTCTGTTGTAAAAAAGTTCTCTCTGTGGGTCAGTTAGTGTTGCTTGTGGCACATGCATTTGGGGGTACATAAAGTGTACATGCTATATCTAAACCAATTCTATCTATATTTTGAAATATTATTTTCTGAAGGTATAGAGCCAAAATGATGCTGATTGGGACAATCACTGTAGCAACGCTTCTCCTCTTCAGCTGTGACAGCGCCCTCGGTAGTACAGAAGAGGTCAACAAGGATGCAGCTAATGCACTGTACACTTTGACTGAACGCTGTGCCCTATGTAAGTTTATATAAACAATGACCCATTGACTCTGATGACACCAGGCCCCTAAAGCTCCGCCATTTTGTCCAGATCCATGAGAAGGGCGACCTAAGCAACCATCAATATTCATGATTAAAAATGAATAATTCATTTTGTAAGATGATTCCAAGGTGTGTTTATGCATGTTTTAAAACATCACGCCCATCAGCTAAAAACATGCGCAATGAATGCACAATAAATACGCAACTTATACACATTAAATCAAAGTGTGACAATAAAACTGATATGCACAAAAGTTATGAATAATGCAGCAGCGTTATCGATATCATGGCGATAACGGGTGCTTATCGGCCCCTTCAAATGATCTGAAAGAGGCGGGGCCTAATGCCATTCACGTAATGATATCCGCGCGTGCTGCTTTTCGTCTAGTAAATTTATTATATGTCTATGGATGACACAATGACTGATTTTTGATTGAAGTTTGATTATCAGATGAAACAGTCCTGTTTCACTGTTCATATTTTATGGCTCTTTATGTTTACTGATAGTCAGTTTACAAAAGATTTGCCAGACATATTGTAGCACTTTTAAAGAAAAAAGAGAATACCATCAGTCATTATTTGTTTTTGAACGTACTGTGCCCTCAAGTTGTACATGTGACAATTTGGTTCCATTATGTTGAGAGAAATAGTTTCTAAATGTTTAGAGGCTTACAAAAATTAAGAACTGAAATTTGTTATTTATGTTCTACTGTGAAAGGCATCACTGAAGGAGTTGAAATTTGATAAAAATTTGTTTGTATCGTTTGTCTTCTTTAACTAAATATGCATAAAGTGATCAACGTCATGAACGGATAAAATGTCTCTCTGAACCCATTCCTGACAGGAATTATTTAAAGCCTAATTTGATCAGCTTTTATTCTTCAAATTGACAACACCAACATTTTTATTTTATTGCTACATTTTTTCTTATGAAACATGTATCTGAAATGAATATAATTTGACAGAAATTATGATGAGAAGTCAAAAGGTTGCCAATTTGCAGGGGAAAACGGTGATTTTAAACTTTCTATCACATTGCCAATTTAAGGATTTTAATGCGTATTTTCCTTTTAAAAATTTTCAGCATCAAACAACAAATATTGATGCAACCAAAATGTGCACATTTCGTGTAGAATTTTTTGCTCTTTCTGCTCATGTATTTGGTATGCTTTTTAGGGCTTTGCATCAAAAGATATTAGGCCAAACCACAAAATGTGGACCTCTGTCATGAATGGATTAAGTGATCAGGCTCATTATTGTTTTTGAATGACCTTGTTCCAGATAACTGCCCAGACAACTGGCCACCCCGTTCTTCTTCCAGTCAAGAATCCTGCTACATCTACTTCCACCAAGGAAAAGAATGGGACGATGCCGAACGAGAATGCCGCAATTGGGGCGGAAGGCTTGTCAAGTTTGATACGGAGGCTGAGATCACCACCGTCCGCAACTTCCTGACATCCTACTATGGTATCAAGAGCAACACCTTGCCATGGATGTGGACGGGATTGAATGACCGTTCCAGCGAGGGACGCTATCGTTGGACCGGCTTCGGGGGAGAGCTGAGCCGAACCAGCAGCATGTGGAATGGGGGCCAGCCCGACAACCACCGACCTTGGTATGCATGGTGGGACGATGAGGATTGCGTGGAATTCAACGGTTCCAAGCTCAATGACCAAGACTGTGATGAAGGCCGTCCATATGTCTGCGAGTACCACCCATAGGTCAACTACTTTTGCCTGATTCTCAAGGCAGTATCCACAAAAGAGTTGGTGACTGTCAAAAAAAAATTTCAACTAGAATTAATCCAACTTAGTTTGGCCAAAATGTTAAGTCCTTGCCTTTAATATCTGTCCTTTGAAAGCGTGACTTGAAACTTATTATTGCCGGAGTATTGTCAGAGTAACTGTGATTCTGATTTAAATGTAATTAAGGATTGGATTATAAATGGTATCAACAGGAGTAACAATTACAGGATATTTACAACTTTTGACAGTGGTAGTAATTACATGTACATGTATTTGTGAATAATGCCGAGTTTCCTTTGGCTTATCATGTACATTGCACCCCAATGTACATGTACCCATAGCGGTCTCTCTGTTGTTTCAACGCCCAATAAATTGAATATGTTAATTGACTCAAGAGCATGTACATGTATGTGCATGACACATCAGCTTCAGTGGAATGGAATAAGTTTAGCACTGCCTTAGTATTTCTATTAGTTCCAACACACTTGATGCTTAAAAAGAAATATTATGATAACATCCTCTCTGCAATAAAATAATTATGTGCAATTCATTTGTGAGTGTTGTATTTCTTGAGAATTTTTAGTGTAATGTACTTTTTTGTTTCTTTGGTGAGTTATCTTCCCGGAGATGTTTTTATTCATTTTTTTTTTTTTAACCAAGCTCTTTTTGATTTTTGAAGACTGATAATGGTGGTTGTTATGATGATGAAGATTTCTATGATAATCTGATGATGATAATGAGGAGGTGAAGGAGAAGGAGGAGGAGGAGAAGGAGGAGGAGAAGGAGAAGGAGGAATAAAATGAGAAGGAAAAGGAGGAGAAGGCAGAGGAGGAGAGGGAGGAGGAGGAGAAGGATGATGATGATGGTGATGAGGATTATGATGGTGGTGGAGGAGGAGGATTAAGTGTGACAACACTAGTGATGGTGGTGATGATGATGCTGATTAATCGTTATGATAGTGATGCTGTTTTTATTTCAACTGACTGCCAGCGAAAGGAGTACATGTTTGTACATACCAGAAGACCTATGGCTTGACGTCGGAGAGATTCATGAAACAAGGATCAGTGACTTAAGGTGCCAAAGGCTGTGAAAGAAAAAAAAAAGGGGGAGAGGGAGAGAAAAAAAAAGAAGAAGGGAATTTGTGATCGTCCTTATCATTTGTCATATATCTACATTTATATACTGTATTGATCCAAGTTTAAGCCTCACTGGATAGAAAAAAAAAAATGTCAAAAAGCAAAATTGAACGATGTTAAATGTGTCCAAATGTGAAAATTTACACCTTCCATGTATTTGATTAAGTAATTATGATTGTCAATTACATTTATATTTGAAATTCTGAAGCAAGATTGTAAATATAAACAATTATCCTTCGTGGACATGAATATAATAAAATGGAATATGCAATTATTAATTTCTACAAATCATGAGATTTGATGAAATTAGCCATTTCATCCAGAATTACTGTGGCTGTAATAGTATTACTGAAATATCTTACTTCTCATTCTGTATTTCTTTCCAGTAATACTTGATACTCATGAGAGCATACAGATTTCAAGCATCATCGACAAGTCCAAACCTGATGTCGATCACCAGTATGAGGTGAAGCCTTTCACCAGCTATGGCTCGGCTCTTCATATACGCAGAGCTTGCAAAGAGGTCGGAGAGGAGTTCCAGATAGAGATCTCATACATGGCAGGGAAAGGGCCTGGCCTCTGCTGGCTGGATCCAAGTCAGACTGCAGGTAGAAAAAAATTGCAAACTTGAAGATTCTTGAGATAGAGAGAGGGAGGGGGGGGGGTCAGGATGTGATATATTGTTTCTGGGGGTGTTTTACAAAGAGTTACATTTTGTATTTTTGGACTCAGTCACACTAAAATTCCTAGTTGCTTGCTATATATTATGCATCACTGCTTTATCAGATCATGCTCAGGGGACACGCAATGTTGAGAAGTGTGTCTGTCGGTGAGATCATGCGTTAAATACCGGATATGCATTGGCACTTAGTATAACTCTAAGTCCAACTTAACTCTTTGTGAAACAACCCCCCCAACCACCCCCCCCCCCCCCCCCCCCCCCCCCCCCCCCGGTTTACTACATGTAGATGTTTATCATCAGGAATATTGTTTAAAGGTTTGTCAAAGCAGAATCTTACTTGTGTAGAATTTAATTCTGAGACCAATTTGTTTGTTAGAATGTCATAATGGTTCACATGATTAATCAGTTCAGATCCCTGCCCACACGCCGCTTTCCTTCAGAAAGATAGTGTCAGTACAACCACACCTGGACAACTACCACCCAAAATACTATCCCTTGACAACTACCACCCTGACAATTAACCCCCATAGGACAGTTTCCACACTGACAATTACCCCTTCTCTTCTTAGGACAAATTACCCCTCCCCCTTCAAAGTTCAGTCCCCCCCCCCCCCCCCCCCCCCCCCCCCCCCCCCCCCCCCCCGAAAGCTAACCCAGAGCACAATTGTTTGCCCCAGGAGGTGATTGTCCAAGGGATTATTGTCCGGGGGAGTTATTGTCCTGGAACATGGAGAGATATTGATTCATATTTGCTACTGTCATTGTACTGTCAGAATGTACACTTGAAGCTGTTTATCTGGATGTAGTGGGGTCACTTTTGCTGCACTCTACCCAGGGGGGGGGGGATGTTTCATAAAGCTGTTCGTAAGTTACGCATAACTTTACACACGACTGGAACATGCTCTTCGGTACTAATAAGATTCTCAATCATTTACATGTAGCACAAGAACATATCACCAGTCGTGCGTAAAGTCGTGCGTAACTTACGAACAACTTTATGAGACACCCCCCTGGTGTATAAATGTGTACCAGTTGGTGCTGGGGCTACAGTAATGCATTGTAAGTGCCTTGATTTTTTGGGGGTGGATATGATGCACAGTATGAATAGTTTTATTATTATTATTATGATTACTATTATTATTTTTATTTTTATTATTACTATCATTATTATTTTTGTTTATCTTCTTGTTCAGGGAAGTCTAAGCCATACTTGTTCACCCAAGGCCAGGCCGTCTTGAACCGATCTTTCTTCCCATGCATTGACACCCCAGCCGTCAAGTCGACCTACTCAGCATCTGTGCAAGTAAGAACTGAATTTGTTTGATAAAACCACACTGAGTAAATAACAGTAATAACAGTGAGCTCTTGTACGGCTCTCATGACAATCAAACTTGACGGTACTGGCGCTCCACTGTACATTTATTACCCTGGCTTTAGCTTTACTGCTTTTACGACTCTAATAATAATAATAATATATAGTTCTTGTATAGCACATATCACGTTATCATATAACATCTCTATGCGCTTCCACAGGACTTGGATATTATTACCCCAGCTTTAGCCCGGCAGCCTTTTACAGCGCGCAAGCATTTCAAGGAATGAATTCCTGCCAGGTACCCATTCACCTCACCTGGGTTGAGTGCAGCGCGATGTGGATGAATTTCTCGCTGAAGGAAATTAACGCCATGGCTGGGATTCGAACCCACGACCCTCTGATTGAAAGACAAGAGTCAGAACCACCAGACCACGATGCTTCCACATTTCTAGCTTCTAGCTTCTAGCATTTCAAGGAATTTCTTCCCAGTACTGGGTACCTTTTAACTACACCTGGGTGGAGAATGGCAATTGTAGATTAATGTCTTGCAAAAAGACATTAGTGCCAAGACAGGACTCGGATCTTGAACCGTTTGATGTACTGTTAGGCGTAAAGAAAACCAAAACCTTGAAAACCTGTAGCATTTATTATAATTGAAGAATATTATACCGATATTTGCATATGTAAATATGTTGAAAACCAAACTTTGTTTGTTTCTAAACAAAGTTTTTTATGGTTCATCATAGTGTGGCCATGGTGATTGAGAAATCGCATTATTGAATGAACATGCTAGGGAGTACAGGTAAGTTTAATAAGGCCACGAAGAGTCAAATGCTTTGCAATAGAAGATTAGAGTTTAATAATTATGATACCATAATTTATGAAAAACTTAGAAGGAAAAATATAACCAAAAATATTTGCAACATGAAAAGTTTGTGAATGGTGAATGAAGGTTATTTTGTAATGATAAGAATGTAAAGTGTAATACTTGCAATTTAGATATTTCATGGTGTAAGTGTTTTACCCACCTGGACCCCTTGTTTCATGCTTGTAAAGGTTGTGTTTTTATAGTTATGGAACCTTGTGGCATCAGGCATGGCAGCTTTAGAGCATAATGGGTCAGCATATTTTTAGTTGCTTTTGAAGAGAATGCTCATTACATTTTAGACCTGCCTTTTTATAGTGCAAACTTATTGCATCTTGAGCAGTGTGAAAGATCATGTGAGCAATTTTCTTTTCTTTCAACCATAGCTAATGAGGTCATTTAAAAAATCTTTTCTTGAAACTCAATATGATCTTTATCCTCATGCAGGTTCCACCAGGTTTTACTGCGGTGATGAGCGCAGACCAGTGGGGGAAGGACGTCAGCCCAAACATCTTCACTTTCCGGATGAACCACCCTATTCCTAGCTACCTGGTGGCCCTAGCCGTTGGGGACATTGCCTCGGCCCAGATAGGCCCCAGGAGTAATGTCTGGACAGAACCCTGCCTTCTGGTATGTTTTTTCTTTTTTTTTTGAGGGGGGGGGGGGAGATGCATTTTATTTTCAAAAGTAAGATGCAGTGAGTAGAGGTTTGTTGGTCGAGTGGTTTAAGGTGCTTGACTGGAGACACGAGAGTCGAGGGTTCACTCCCCGGAGCGGCACTTATGTCCCCTAGCAAGGCATTTTATCTACATTGCACTTTTCTTGTATATCAAATAAATGAACATGCTATAGGCATCTGAATACCAATGTGTGCAAGTGTTTGTTTGTTTGTTTGTTTTTCTTTTTTTAAAAAGAAAGTAAGATGCAGTTTGAGTACTTAAAGTGTTCTAATCACTAAAAGGCATTTTGCCCTGTATGTTAAAGGTTCCATGTCACTCTACTATATTCAAAATATGAGCTTCAAATTTACTTCTATAAAAAAAATATTGCCACTGTTTTCCACTGAAACCTACCCTGCCTCTATGAAACGGGAGGGGCACATTAACACACAGTGCAGACTTCAGTTATCCGCTCGAGGTGGACTCAAATCTATGATCTTTGGTTTGACGGCAGACACTTTACTGACTAAGCCAACTCGCCTCCTCATTGTGTATTAAAATGCATTGCAGTGCATTGAAGTGCATTGAAGTAGTCATGTAATGTGTTATATAAATGTATTACATGTACGTGTTATTGTTAAAACGTATCACTACTTAGATTTTAGGGTTCTGTGACATGTGCTCTGACGACAATATGCTCCTAGGGGAAATCTGCATGTTAAGCCAAACATAAAACCTACCCTAAACCTAACACTAATCCTAATCCTTACCCTCACATTATTCTGAACCAAAACCCCTATCACAATCCTAACCCTAACCCTATGTCTTCAGAGAAATTAAGATAGGAGCAAATGTTGTGTCACTGATTTTAGATATCATTGGCATACTCTTGCTCATTAGACTTCTTAATGTGATGATCATTCTATTTGATATTGCAGGATAAGGCACAGGCAGAGTTCAGTGTGGTCGTGGAAGACTACATCTCCACTGCCGAGCGTCTCTTTGGACCTTACGTGTGGGGGCGCTACGATATTCTGGTCATGCCTCCGTCATTTCCGTTTGGTGGGATGGAGAACCCATGCCTAACCTTTGTGACCCCTTGCCTCCTTGTGGGAGATAAGTCCCTCACAGATGTGGTCATGCATGAAATTGTAAGTTCTTCAGCTTAAGTTCACACCTAATTTGTTTTTATTGTTATATCTAGAGGTCCTTTGACAATATATTGGAAGAGTAGTCATGGATTTTATGTATTTGGTTTTCACTGATGTCAAGGAGCAAAATAAAAGATGCATTAAAGTATTGTGAAATTCATAGCGAATTATGAATGGAATATCGTATGATCTCACAGATGTATCTTTTTATGCAAGGTAGACAATGTGAGGCTATAGTTTGTCAGTTTTATGCCGATTTTCCTTTTGCTGCGAGAACTGTACATGAACTTTAGCAGTGTGCTCTCCTACTAACAGAAATAATAAATGTCATATCAAGGCATGCATGGAAGTTAACACTGGGTATTCCTGACATGTGTAAGTGTATACATTGTGTGGAGAAGTGTACCCATTGATTACGATTACTTACAAGTGTCTCTAAAACTCTCAATATCTCTTCCTCCTTGGACAGGCCCATAGCTGGTTTGGAAACCTTGTGACCAATGCAACATGGAGTGATTTCTGGCTGAATGAAGGCTTCACCATGTTTGCCCAACGCTGCATCGCTGAAGCCATACTAGGCGAATCCTACATGTGCTTAGAAGCTGCTACAGGGAGGGCGTTACTGAAGCAGCAAATGACCAATGCAGGAGATGTGAGTTTGCCTGAAGGGAGGAATGATTAAGGAGTTCACTAATCTTAAACAAGGGAGTTAATACCAAGAGAACCATCTGTGTGCGCTGTAGTGTGCAGATACCAGTGTTGGGTCCGAGACAGTCTCAGAGGAGACAGAGACGGAGACCGAGACAATGACACCCAAGACAGAGACTGAGACAGAGACACTTGTGTCCTGAATCAGCCGAGAACAAGACCGAGACCAATACAGTGACCTTCAAGACAGAGACCGAGACCAAGACACTACTGGTTGAGACACTAACTAGACACCAGTTATTTCTACACAATGCACACATTTTCTTCCATGTTCCGACCCACTTGACTGCAGTCATAGACTACTGAAACAGTTCCAAAGTTCATCAAACTGTTAGAATACCCTACTTCTCAGAAAGCCAGGCGAGATTTTTGCACAAGGAAGCGATTCCATACATAACATCATTAGCATACGCACTGGAAATGACGATCCACACCACGTGCAACCTCAGAATAAAGTTGCGCAATAGGATGGAAATGAGAAAGAATTGGCTGGGAGATGAGAGCTGAGATGGGAGCTGAAGGGGGTCTGGGAAGGGGAGGAGGATGCGCCTGGCGGAGACCATTGCCCCTGCCTTGCCCATGCATTTTCAGACTATACCGGTTAATCGTAATTTAATATGAAATTGAATTATGATTTTTTTTTTTACTTTTTCAAAAATCTACCTGCAGTCTAGCCCGTAGACTGGATTGGGTTGGGTTGGGGGTGCAGGGTGGGTATGTAAGGTTGTAGATAAGATCGTTATAGGGCAGGGGGCTTAACATAAATGCTTGAGTATAATGCGGGGGGGGGGGGGACTTACAGATGTGGGACTTTTGCCACATAGTCGTTGGGCGCCCAGCCGTCAATTCTGAATTTCGTTTACTTCTGTTTTTTCTGCGTATGTATTTTGGTATGTATTCTATGATTGTTAAATAAAAATTAAAAATCCACAAACTGTATTTCAAGGTATCCAACTCTGAATCTCTACTCTCTTTCGGGTTCTTTCTACTTTCAGTATGAAAACAATGTGATGTTATTCTACCGATTGAAGTAAAGCAGTGAAATTAACCCGTCAAAATTGAGCTCTTTTTCAGGTCTCGCCGATGTCTCGGCCTCCGAGACACGAGACATTTCCCTTTGAGACAGAGACCGAGACCAAGACATTAGCGTCCGAGACATGTCTCAAGACATCCAACAATGGCAGATACACCCTGTATGTTTTATCTTTACACCTGTAAATAATAATTTGCATATAAATATAATGTTTTGAAGATATTTTAATGTATTTAATGACATGTGCATATTTTTGTGATAGATTTTTTTTTCAATGTTTTTGTGTTGGATGCCTATATCTCATACGAGTTTTGGGGAGATAATTTTTTATTTCTCCTATTATGCAAACAATGTCACATATACTAGTAATAATGATAATAATAATAGTGGGTTCTTGTATAGTGCGTATGTCTGTCAGAATAGACACTCCTGGCAATTATATATGTGGGTCTGTGAAAAACAGACTTAATATTTCAACCATCTGGAAATATTAATTTGTTGGTCAGTTTTTAGCAGTATGATAGCATTAATCAACTATTCTGAATATTTAATTAACGAATGCCACCATAGAAATTTGGGGAGAAAAATTCAGATTGAAAATGCTTTTAGAAGGTGAAAATTTTGAAAGTTTACAAATACAGTTATTTCTTGTTTGATTTTCCCTTCAGGATCACCCTCTCAACAAACTTCGTGTGGTGATTGACAAGGGTATAGACCCAGAGGATACCTATAATGAGGTCCCTTACGAGAAAGGTTTTGCTTTTGTCAGCTATCTGGCCAGCTTGGTTGGAGGAAGGTCAAAGTTCACGGAATTCCTGAAGTCGTATTGCGAGCAATTCAAGTTCAAGGTAGTGTTGAATATAATATCAAATTTGTTATGTGCTTCATGCTTTCAGCTTTCATGAATATTCAGGTTTGCTGTTAGCTTAGAAAATGGCATGCTGTAGCATCATAATAAAAGTACCTATGTATGACATATTGCACAATTTTTTTGTGTTCAGTTTTTCTCATAAGATTATGAAGAGAACAAATAATCAACCAAAATAAAAGTAAATAAATTCTCAGGTTTTCTGTTAGCTTCGTACATTCTATGCTTTAGCATTATGAAAAGTACCTATATATGACAAATTCCGATTTTTAAGAAAATCATCTGATGAAATAATAAAGGTGAACAAATAACTCAACCTATTTGTAAATGATATTATTCAAAATTATATTTCAAGGAAAATCATTGGATGGTGTCTTGTGGAACCCCAACAGGAGGATTTTCTTGGGGAAGCTGCAGCTCTTGTTACATGGTGGGTTTTTTTCTGAAGTATGTATTTTTGTTCCAGCGAATCCTGTTTTACATGAATTTTGCTTTCTTTCTCTATATTTTACCTTTGTATACAGAGCATAGTTGCAGAGGATCTGTTTGATGCTTTCCTTGATTTTTATCCAGAGCTCCGGGAACAGAACATCACACAGAAGTAACTTATATATTATAATCGTACCTGGGTTGAGAGAGGTGACTTTTTTGGGAGGACTTTGCTACTTGGCAAGGATTCCAATTCACAGCCCCTTGACTGAACTTAGAGCTCTGGGCCATGTTTCAAAATAAATCTTGTTATCTGTAACATCTGCCACGTTTCTATCACAAATTTGCTCTCAGCCAATCAGATGCAAGGCGTTCAGTAGCTTATAACAGTTATTGCAACTTGTTATTGATAAGTTTTATGAAATGGGGCCCTGATAGACCAACCAGTTAGTTCTTGGCCTTACAGAATATGTAATGAAGTGATACAATTCTAAAATAGTGACATGTCATGCTAAAACAATCAATAAATCTACAAGCAAGCAAACAAACATTTCAAACAAAAATCATGTCACCTCAGTCTTGCTTCCCACAAGCATAGTCCAAAGTTCAGTAAGGTAGTTCTCTTACTTGTTAAAACTTCTATAATCCATGATTTTCATGACCACGTCACTTCCATTGAAATATTTGTGCAGGAAAGGCTACGAGTTTGCTGAGTGGCTCCATGGCACATCGTGGCCCTCTTACGTCCCTGACCTGACGGCTGGTAGGACTCTCATGGACCCTGCACAGAAGCTTGCCAACTACTGGATCTCTTATCACAAAGAAGTAGGTTTCAGATAATTATAAAGGCACAAATATATCCAGCAGAAAACCCCTGCAGCAAGCCACCATGTTTTTTATGCCTCCGCCCACCGAAGGTTGTGCTGGAGGCATTATGTTTTCCGGTTGCCCATCCATCTGTCCGTCCGTCTGTCTGTCCATCCTGCTTGTCCATCCTGCTTTTTCATTAACACAATATATCTCAAGAACTGTTTGAGGTATGAACTTCAAACTTGGTTCTAGTATGTATCATCAAAGGTAGACGATGTGAGTAGAGTTTGGGGTATGTAGGTCAAAGGTCAAGATCACAAAGGTCAAATGTATTTATCTTAATATTGTTATGGTTCAAGATCAAATTGAGTTTATAAAAAATGAAAAGATACTTTTTAGTAAATTATTCACATCAACCTGATGATATTCACACACTTTTTTCACCAACTATACCTTTATCCTGTCAAAACTGGTAGGAAATTTTAAACCAGGCCCCTGTTAGCTTGTTGAGCACAATTCGATTTCAGTATAACACATATTTTCCATAGACCCTAGCCCGAGTTTTCTTTTTTGTTAACACAATATATCTCAAGAACCGTTTGAGGTATGAACTTCAATCTTGGTCCTAGTATGTATCATCAAAGGTAGACGATGTGAGTAGAGTTTTGGGTATGTTGGTCAAAGGTCAGGGTCACAGAGGTTAAATATATTTTAAATGTTCACATGTAGTGCGGTAAACTGCGCACGAGACGCGCATCACCGCGTCAAATCCAGATGAAGTGAGTTTTGCCAAAAGTTGTGCAGACAAACTGGTGACGTCATATTTTGCACTAACTTTATAAGATATATCGATATACCGTTTTGCAGCCAGGAGGCCAAAAATATGCCTCTTGCTGCCTCAGGTATTTGGGGGAGCCTCATACCCCATTCATTTGTACGCACGTGTATGCACACAAACACACAAACAAACAAACAAAAGCTTGGGGGTTTACCAGGGCATTTTCTGCCTCATATGCGAGCAAGCCTTCTGAAATGTCAACTGTTTTTTGCATAGGAAATAGATTTTCTGAAGTAATTTTCAGATTTTTAGTTTAGTTAACTCTTCACCCCCTTTGGTAGACTGATTAAGCAGGTGATGAACCCCCGCAGGTGACTTTTGTCACATTTCATATGATCGTACGTAGTAAACGTGCTTTTTGACCTGTTGAACACTGAGCCTGAGGTACATGTACATGTACCTTGGGCTAAGATTTATGGAAAATATGCATTACACTGATTTCGAATTGCCCTCAACAGGTTAACAGGGACCAGGTTTAAAATTTGACAGAATATAAGTGTAGTTGGTGAAAAGTATATAATATATATATATATAAATAGCTCCATTTAAATCATTTACCAAAAATTATCTTCATTTCATATAAAGTAAATTTGATATTGAACCGTAACAATAAGTTAAATAACAGAAAGAAAGTATACTCCGTATAATGATCATGTAAAGACAGGTCATGGTAATTTTAAGAGTAAGTAATTCGAGTAATGTTTTCATTACAAAACTGTTTACCTTGAAATTTTCAGCTGTTAGCTACAGCCTTCATCATGCTAATACCTAGTAGTAAGTTAGAATTAACAGGATGAAAACAAAATGTATATTAACCCTTACTGTACTGGGCTATTTTGAGTACCCTGGGCCCCCTCCCTGGGATCAACCGCGTGATCGCGACAAAAATCAGCACGCATGTCGCCCGCAACATGGTGTACCAAATTGTATCGCCAATTTTTTGAAAAAGATGGTATTTCATTAAATTATGCTAATTTATGCGTGACATGCATGAAATCAGACTTTTTGCTCCAAACCACTAAATAAAGCTCCAAATATGATGTTTGGTCTAGATATTCTTTGTAGTGTTCTTAGCAAATGTACTTTTTAAAAATTCTGATACTAAAATTAATTCCTTATGTATTTTATTGTTTTTTGATTTCTTATGCATTTCTTTGTTTTTTCGACCTTTTTATTTTTATCGTTTTTTTTTTTAATGAAATTTGTCGGCAACAATTCTGCGATCATAAATAGCATAAAATTAATAGATACTAAGATGTAAAAGCAAAAATAATCATACATTTATAGATTTTAGCTTAAAATCACAATTTGTATTGAATTTGTACACGAAATCACGTTTTTGAGCAATATTTGGTCCGACGTGCATGTATAAAATTATGCGTAATTTCAGAACCACATGCTCGCGCATCACAAATTTGGTCTTAGAAGACGTGTGAGACTTGAAAGAAAAAAGTCATGAAACGTTGCAGCGATAGATTTTTGCGATGCAGACATATCGCGGGAAACATCTAGGGGGGCCTTCCAAGCCCCCCCTCCCTCAGTTCATTAAAGACGCTCAGTCGTGGGTTTTCATGGGGAATTTGACACCATGGGTGCTTACCCAGTAACAGGTGTTGTCCATCACTATGAGTTTTATGACCAACAGACCTCATGTAATGCTCTGTATATTCCACCCTTTGCCCATATGGCAAAGTCATTATATCTCACTTTCCCTGGCCCGAGAATGCCCGAAGCAGGCCGAAAAAATATTTATGGTGGGACAGCTTGTTTTGCTGTGCTCCAGAAATTTATCTTCATTACGGGTATTTCCAGTGCTTTTCACAAAGTCTGGTGTCAGCAAATTATGATCCATTCCCTGTGAAAGCCCACGACTGAATGTCTTTAAGGGTTAAACACTTGCCAAAATGAGAACAAGCTGTTGTTTAAGCTTTATTTGTAAAAGAATTTTTCCTTCTCTCGTGCAGAAAGATGACAAAGATCTGTCCCTGGATATCTCGGAGTGGAGGACATACCAGATTCTTCATTTCATAGATCAGCTGGTTGAAGCTGAAGACAGTCTACCTCATGAAACTCTCAAAGAATTTGCCAACACCTATCCTCAGATAAGGGATACACATAATGCCGAGGTATGTTTGCTGTTTGTAAAAATAATGATGAAATTATGTTTTCCTAGAGGGCTTATTATTTACATATCTCTAATCAGGGCCCCGTTGCATAAAACTTACCATTAATGGTAACTCTGCCATCAATGGTAACTACCATGATAACATTGCTCAACAGCCAATCAAATTCAAGGTTTCCATGAAAGTTTCCAGTGATAGCAAAGTTACCATCAATGGTAAGTTTTATGCAACGGGGCCCTGATGTTTCACATTACGTTAAAAAAAAATTAACAGTCATATTCATTCAGAGGAATAAAAATGAGATATTTGATAATGGAATCCAAAGAGAGAATACTGCTGCATTGATCAGTTGAAAAAAAAATAGTTGTAGTCCTGTTTATACCATGTAAATAGTTCTTAAAATTTGTCGTACAACTAAAAATCATGTCATGATCTTTGGCATAACATTCTTAGTTTGTACACAAACTGATAGTGTGTTGATTCATACTTTCTTGTATGTTTCAAATATTTATAAACATTTTTATATAAGTTCTTTCTGTGTAAGAAAACCTTAAACTTGTACTGGGTAATGAATAAGTTAATGGTACATGTAGCCCAGGGAAAATATCTTGGCAGCTTTCCAACAGAAGACCACATCTGCCTCTTTAGCAATCATCCTTTACCTCTTTGTAATCTAGCTACAGGTAATCATGGCAGTACTGGATGATTATTTCTTGAGCACATGTTGGCCATGCTTAGAAAATCCTGTATGAAGACATTAATGGGAAAGACAAATTTATATTGATTATTAACCAGAAGGGATGTTTCCTGTGAAAACGAAGGAAGAAATGATAAAGAAAAAAACAAGCATAGATTATTGTGACATTTCAATGTATTCAACTTACCAAAGTAATTATGGTTTCTACGTAGGATGCAGACTTTGGGAGACTTCATGCTAATAAACTAACTCCCTTTCACCTCGTAATGACTAGGCATTTGCTGAATTCATTTATTTTCCACTCAGATTCGATTAAGATGGTCGCAACTAACAATCAAGAGTGACTACTCAGATGATCTTCCAAATGTCAAAGCTTTCCTCACTGCTCAAGGTAATGTTTCTCATTTATCTTTAAAGGAGTGGGAGGGACCAAAGTTGGACTTTTTTGTGAAATTTGATTATTTTACGAGAAATACAGAGAAGAAATATGAGTAGACTTTGTCTATCATTAGTTTCACAGTAAAAAAAAAAAAAAATGCCAGCATTGGCCGCATCGCCCATTGTTTTTTAAATGTTAATCAGTTTTGCTGATGAAATTTCCCATTCTGCAATGCCTCCTTGTAAACTTTTGTCAGTATGCATCTTTTAAAGCAGTTATTGGGAATTTCCTGTTTTGAGGTCATTTTACCTTCCGTTTTTGCTATTTAAGTATTCTAATATGAAAACTTGTGGTTTTGATGTCTGTATCGGTAAATATCAATCTGGTATTGGGCAGATTTGGGACTTTCCCTGTTGGCAAAGACTGCTCAGTCTTTGCTGGTAACGTTTGTTTGTAGGATTTTTATGCAGTCTGGAGGGATCTTATGCACCATGTAACATGGTCCGCAATATTTTCTTGAAATGTGAGGGGGGACACATCTGAAATTTCTGACAAGTAAAAAAAGTATAAAAACAGAAAGAGAACAATAATGATCCTCATCTCTCTCTGGGCACCTGTTTTTTAAAGAAAGGTTACAAAATCACAGGGACTGTCCCCCCCCCCACCCCCTGGGATATTCCGACCATGCAGCCTTATGTACATTCTATGTTTTCCTCACCCCAGGCAAGCAAAAATACACCCTCCCTATCTATGCTGCATTGATGAAAGGATCGAAGCAAATGCAAGAGTTTGCCTCAGAGACGTTTGCCCTCACCAAAGACCAGCTTCATGTGAATGTAAGGAAGTATGTAGAGAAGATACTCTGTTTATCATAACATTTATAGGTAGTCCTTGAGTTTTGATTGATAATGATGCAAATAAATTTTTATAAGTAATGATCAAACAAAAGCCTTGGAGATGAATTTGAGTTCGGGTCATGCATCTACAATGTGAAAGAAATTGTTTCAAAGCAAATTGGAAAAGTAGTGAAGAAAAACCTAAAAGTTGTTATATACCCTGAGATTTTGAAATCCCAAAAAATGATGAGAAATTAATTCAAACTGGCTGAAGACATGTACACTAAAATTACACGCAGAAAGGAGTATATGGGACCACTCGCATAAGTGACACAAGTGTTTGGCCCACACATCTCATCTATTTCTTGTCTAATGTTGAATATGAGAGCACTTGAAAAGCAATCCTTTTCAGGGGGCATTTTTATTATATTCTGCCAAACTGACATGAAAAAAATCAGAAAGCTCACAAATTATTTTTCATCTTCCCCAAACTCAATCTTCTTTTTTGACTTGTTTAACTTGCCAGCGGTACCAGTGTGAACAGATTTCTGAAAATCAATTCTCCAACTTTTCTAATTCAGATTACTTTGACTTTTGTTTTGTGTTTCGTTTGTTGTATATTTTGTTTTATTTCAAGCATTAAAGGCATTGGATAACTTTGTGAGAAGCTGATTTAAAAAATTCTCAAACTAAGATGAAACATGTGCATGAGTACTTGTATTTGTACTCAAAAACCCTGAAACCAACCATAATTTGGAATGAAAAAGTGTAAGTTAAACGCAAACGGCGATTTTATTATCCATCATCTCACGAGACAATCACTAAGAGGACCATTTTGCTTGAATTTGAAAATGCCGTTATGTCCTTCCCACCGCGTGGTACGCCAATACACACAGTACGGTAAGGTGAGTCATACGCGCATGCGCACTCCTTATGTCTATTCTGTGGAACCGACCCTCGTATATTTTTCAAACATTGGTTCATATTTTTGATATTTAAACATACTTGCTGTGGATATTATACTTTGAAACTTTCAGACTGGTATTTTTACACTATAACCCTTATGTTTATCCCATTTTCAAGTAACAAAACAAGATTTTTTTAAAATCATAACAATGTTAACCAATGCCTTTAATATTTCTGAGTGCTTGTATGAGAAGTATGCAACTTTTCATTTTCATTTTGTGGTGATATTATACTCATTCTGTATTTGTAGCTGGATTTGACTTCCGTAAAAAGAAAACTACAAAGTTACTGAGATTATGCCCATTGTAATAAAATCACACCCATTGCTTTCAGTACATGTACAGTGCAGTAAAGAGTTCAGGTTCAGAGATCATTTTTCGTAAAATCATGGATGAAATAGGTTCTCTTGTCGTCACTGAAGACAAGTTAGTAGCCCCATCATAATCTTGTGTTGGAGAATTGTGAGTTTCCTTAACGGGGAGAGAGAAACTTCTTTTTTGTGTAATATTTGGCGATGAAGTGTGTATATAACTAGTGGTTATGTTGTAGTGTTTAACATGACAAAAACTCCTGTATTTTGTGTATATCCTCTTGAAGACAGTACCTAGACTGCAGAAGTTTTCTGATTGTGTGTTAAGTAATGAAATAACTTGGCTCCTCTGAATGATGATTCTTATTATCTGTAGCAAAGCTGAAAGATTATTTTTGTATTTAGTTGCAAAAAGTGTAGATGGATCTAGCTCAGATTTAAACTAAAAATATAAAGGAGGTGTGTTTTGTAGTGCAATTCAATCGTATCTTTCTAGTTATTATACACAAACCATCATTTGTTTATCTCCTTGTTTTTTTTTTCATCACTATTAGTACTACCTTCCTCTAGAATGATGGAATGTGACTGTAAAATTCTTTTATATTCACTCGGTTTTTCACATACCACGCAGGAATGAAAATGCAAGTTTCAACAAAATTTGATATGAGAATTTTCAGCAGGTCTCCTTGTCAGTTATTATGCAATTGTACAACCATTTTATGTGATTTTTTGGGGGTGGGGGTGGGAGGGGGGTACTGTTTGTGACTTATTTGATGTAAGACTGTATATATCCATTAAATCATGAAATGAAAGAAACACTTAACATGTCCCTTTTTTGTTTGATATTACATGTTGAATATTTCATTCCTCTCTCCAAAAATCTATATGGTTCTTATCATGGATGGGCATCCACTAATCCCAGTAGAGGATGCCTATTCATCGTGGTGTCTTCTCCTGGTTCAGAGGTTAACCCATTTGTGACAGAGGTCCACATTTTGTGGTTTGGCCTAATATCTTTTGATGCAAAGCCCTAAAAATCATACCAAATACATGAGCAGAAAGAGCAAAAAATTCTACACAAACTGTGCCCATTTTGGTTGCATCAATATTTGTTGTTTGATAATGAAAATGTTTAAAAGGAAAATAAGCATTAAAATCCTTAAGTTGGCAATGTGATAGAAAGTTTCAAATCACCATTTTCCCCTGCAAATTGGCAACTTTTTGACTTATCATAATTTCTGTCAATTTATATTCATTTCAGATACATGACATTTATAAGAAAAATGTAGCAATAAAATAAAAATGTTGGTGTTGCCAATTTGAAGAATAAAAGCTGATCAAATTAGGCTTTAAATAATTCCTGTCACGAATGGGTTAATTGCAACATTTTTCCATACACCTCTGTCCTTTGCCATTCTGGTGCACTCTCCTAGTTGTTCCATTTATACTGTGGCCTGAATTTGTCCCCAAGTCTGAAGTCCATTTATGACCACCGAGCTGCATGCCGGATAGTCAAACAAAGTTCCAGGAGTATTCTTATGCTGGTGTAACATCATGATGTCGGCGACGTCACTGCATATGACAAAGGAATACGATTGCATCACCAAATTTAGACCAGCCTAAATCACTGTGGCCATTTATATTAAATGGATTTAGGCTGCCTCAGAACTGGTCCTGTGGCACTTCTTTGGGCATTGCAAATTCTCATACCGTAGTTATACTGGGAATTAGGGCTCTCATGGGGCACCTCATCTCCCAGTATAAATGGGGTATGTGTTAGTCCACTCCAGGTCGTAATAGTTTCATCACATTTGGTTCTTGGTTTCCCTGTGAGTCAGGTGCCTTCTACTTTTCCTTCTAACAAATCTCTTCACAGAGACTTTGGTGCATTTTGATGTAACCAAAGTAGTTTCCCTTTCTTTCTTTAAAGGGAAAGTCCACCCCAGAAGTTTCACTGTTTCAATAAAAGGAGACGAATTTGAATAGCATTTTAAAAAAGAAATGAGCAAAATCGGTCAAGGAATAAGAAAATTACAATCATTTACATTTTTCTAGTAAATTACTCTCGGCTCTGCAAATTGGCAACACTGATGACATCATATGCGAGCAGCTCTCCATTCACTTTGTACAAGAAATTTCACATTTTCTCAATTTTCTTGGAAGTTACACATTTTCTCACCCCACAGTCAAAGTATGTTATGTAAAAAGCAATTCTTCTGAACATACATTGACTGTGGGGGTTAAAAAATGAAGCCAAATAAGCAATAAACACAACGTAAATTACCAAATGTCAACTCGACAAATCCAGATCAAAAGAAAACCAAAAGAAAATCATCAACAAATTCTGAAAAACAAAAATTCTTTTAGATGTAAAAGTAAAAGAGAAATGAATATGTAATAGGAAGCTTTGCTAGGAATTCCTGATAGCAAGCTGGAGAATTTGCTTCATTTATTCATCAAACTTATCTCTTCTTTCTCTCCAAGCTTGGATATGCATTCTATCACTAATATAACTGTAATCTTCAAATATCTCATTTATAGCAGTCAGTGTGACTGAAGAACGGGATTTCTTCAAATGGTAATTTTTAATTTCCTGTCAGTCAATGCAGAACTTGCAGGGGTTAAATTAATACTTAGTTTAAATATGACTAGACAAGTATTCTTGATGAAAGACAATATCTTCACGATCAGCAAAGATTACTTATGAGCTGGCAGATAATTGATAATTCAATTGCAACCAGTCACTTCAAGTGAATGCCTTCGGGATGCAACACTAAAAATGCATAAAGAAGGAAATTGCACTGCATTTTGTTCATGATTAAGAAAAAAAATTATGAAATTGAAAAAAAAAAAGACAGATGTTATAAAAATAGACCCACCTGAGGAGTTGCTAGAAGATCTGCATGTATATCTAATTGGATTCATTAGTAAGCATTATAAAGAAAAGAGGGATATAAAGCTGCATAAGAGATGAGGGGAAAGAGAGGGAGAGAGAGAGAGAGAGAGAGATAGAGAGATATGGGGGGGAGGGTAGAGAGGGGAAGAGAGCGGTGTGGGGGGGGGAGGATACAGAATGATGACGGGGAGGGGCAAACAGGAAAGAACCGGGAGGGGGTAATCGAGAAAGGGGAAGCCCAAGTTCAGAGATAGAGAGAGAAAGCAAACAAGTGGTAGAGTGAAAGGTTGAGAAAATGCTGACAGAGAGAGAGAGAGAGAGAGAGAGAGAGAGAGAGAGAGAGAGAGAGAGAGAGAGAGAGAGAGTGAGTGAGAGAAGGACAGGGAACATTAAGGGAATGTAGAGAGGAAAACGATATGAGTTGATGATATAGAAAGAAGAATGAGGGCAAAGAGACCTTGGGAAACGAAAATAAGGGAAATTACAGAAAACGGTGAAAAATCGAAACATATAGAGCGGTGTTGACAGTTAACCAGAGAAATATTTGGGCCCTCGTTCTTGCCACACAGGTTTCCCGATGGCATATAATGAAATGTGACGTTATAATGAATTTTATGACCGATGATGTTTTTGTTGTGATTATAAACAACTTTCTGCGAAAATGACAAGTGCGAGCGAATCACTCTTAATTACTTTTTGCGCTCACAATTCTCTCTCTCTCTCTTTCAACCTCACTCTCCCTTTTTAATCTTACTCTCTCCCCTCTCCATCTCTGTCTCCTCTCCTCCTCCTTTCTCTTTCTCATCCAGAGGTGTTGTGGCTCAGTGGATAAGCCTCCGAACTTTGAACCACAAGGTCCGGGGTTCGAATCCCTGCCGCGGCAAGATATGAATCTACGTTTGCCACGTCTTTCGGATGGTGACGTTACAGGTCGGTCCCAGACGTAAATAATAAGATAGATACACGTCTGTAAAAACCCAATGAGAGAGATGAGGGAGAGAGAGAGAGAGAGAGAGAGAGAGAGAGAGAATCTTTCTATCTTTCCCTAATGCTCTCTCTTTCTCTCTCTCTCTCTCTCTCTCTCTCTCTCTCTCTCTCCCTCCCTCTTTCTCCTCCGCCCTCTCTTTCACCCCATCTCTCATTACCCCTCCCCCGCTTTGTCTCCATCAATCATGACAAGCTCCCCTCAAGTCCTGGTAATAACGCTTGAAATGCCAACAGGCATTACTACTCACGCTTTCCCGCCAACATTATCTCGTCAAAGCCAAACTGACAGTACGTCAAGTGACCCAGTCAGTGCGCCACGCGTATGCTAATAAGGCGAACCTGCCGAATTTATTCAGAATCCCGTTTGGCTCGGAAACTCGAAAACGGCGTCTCGCCAATCGCGGGATATGACGAGGGATTTGCACTGCAGTCTTTTCGATCGTAGAGGGCTAAAGTGGGACGACAAACATGGAAGAAAGCTATCGTACGTGAATCTGGAGATTTCAACCTTTATTTTGGTAGGTAATTTGTCATATTTTGTTGCAATTTTATGTCTTAACTACTTCCTTGTATTTTGATCACTTTCTGATCGAATCGTTTGCTTGATTTTGCACCTATTTGATCCATATTGGTTCCTGACCCTCCTCAGAATCGTCCCCAATTTTCGTGCACATAATTATGTAGAAAATACAACAGGCTTCCCTGTTTATGAAAATCTCTGTGACGCAAAAATTTTTTAATACTTTTTTTTGAGAATCTCGTGGCTGTAATTTTCACCTCCAGACTCTTTTTCGTCCGGGCTGAGCGCGTGGTGGCTTAATGGGGACGTCGATGCGACGATATCATGCGAATCGCCACTGTTGCGAAATACTATTTGTACGGCCCCACGTACAGTGCTTTGTGTACTCGTAGTACATGCAATTGCATGACTTGAATTTCACAAACAAGATTATTACATGGATAAAGCAAACTTACGACGTGTCTCCCCCTTTTCAGGGGGTTATTTGTAAAATTAAATGGACTTCTTTAATGTTTAGTCAGAGTTGGCTTGACGCTATAGATTTTAGGCCAGGATTACAGTGATTTTGGTTAAAGTTAGACTGAGAAAAGAGAACAGATTTTTCCCTCCCCCCTTTTTTTTAAAGAAAGGATCTGTAGATCTAGCTACTTACACGAGTATTTACTGCTGACTAACCATTGATTATAAAAGGGGGAGGATTGCTGAATAGCCCAGGCTATTTAATTCTTAATTAGGATATACTTTGGAAGAATTATCAAAATTCAAATACTATTAGGTCTACTAGGCTAGGCCTATAAAATAAAGCCAGGACGAAGTCTTATAACAAAGTTGTAGATTTGTGCTTGGTCTGATTATAAAATGTTTGCTAGAAACCAAAGCATATTGATGCCTGTATTATCCGTCTAAATAATTAAGGGAATAATTTGTAGCTTATTCATTTTTAAGTATGCTGTATGCAGCACAACACGCTCAGCCTGGACGAAAACATCAGGAGGTGAAAATTACAGCCACAAGATTATTAAAAAAATAGTAGATCTATTTAAAAAAATTTGCGTCACAGAAATTTTCATGAACAGGGAAGCCTGTTTTATTTTCTACGTAATTATGTGCACAAAGGCTGGGGTGAGTGGGGTTGATTCTGAGGTGGGTGATGGGACTTTCAACCTTTTTAAAGACATTTTCATTGACCTTTTTTTTTTCTTTACTAAAGTAATGACAGATCTTTAATTACTTTGCAAAAAATTTCCTAATGCTCATCTTTTTCTCTGTTTTAACAGGTTAACACCACCTATACATACCTGCATTGACCTCCATGTGACATTGATTTTCAGATGTCATGTTACTTGACCTTGGTGAACGTTCATACATGAAGGATGGATACGTAAGCAAGAAGGACCTGTCATGTAATATTGGTGTTCCACGGCGATATTTGAGATATTTTGGCTTCACATCGAGGTTTAGATGGATGAATACAAATTCAAGCTAAGGAATAAGATGTCATTCTCCCTTTTGTCATCATTCGTTGTCGCTCTCATCATCATCAAGAGAACTCTAACTTGGATCCAGTCCCCACCTCCCCGGTAGTAACTCCCAAACAATAGTGTCACAATTTAAATTTTCCTTCCAAAAAACCTTAAAATGTCTTGTAGGACTTATATAAAATTTAAGTGAGGATGTGTAATTAGAATGTTTTGCTTAATTTGGAAAAATGACTGTGATTTGACTCAAAGGAAATTTGACTCCTGTGACTTCGAAATTATGCGGAGTGAATGACTGGATGAAATAAATTGAAATGCAAATCTCACTGAAGCAGATGTCATTTTATTGGCATTTTATGTTGTACTGTACATGGCACATGTATTATAGGAAAATGAGATGCGCGAGGGAGCAACAGATCAAAGAAAGGCAAGAGAGGTGAGTGAACAAAAATTCTGCAGAAAAATAAGGATTTTGAGTGAGAGGAGGAAGGGAAGGAGGCAGTGAAGGATAGAGCACATCAGGGGTGGACTGGGCTGGGAATGAAATTGGTGGAATTTTGATGAGGCGGGCCCACTCAACCCGATATCAACTGGCTGATCCAGCTCCCCAAATTCATTCTGTCCAGTGTGAATAAAAATACCCCCTCTCCCCCCCCCCCCCCCTCCCCCCCCCCCCAAAAAAAAAAAAAAAAAAAAAAAATCTCCAAATCCCTATCCGTCCCTGGTAAAGTGACAGCAAATGTTTGGATGATTTTTTTTTTTTTTTTTTTTTTTTTAGATTGGTTTTGTTCTTGTGAATACACTGTATACAGTTAACTTTGCAAAAGTCGAATCTGTTGGCAGGAATGCCTTTTGGGAGCATAAAAAATAGTTCGACTTATGCAGAATTCGACTTAGGAAATGTAAATAACACATGTTTTGTATAGTTTGGTAAAAAAGAAAAAATATTCGAGTTGAGGAAAGTTCGAGTTATGTGACTTCGAGTTATGCAAAGTTAACTGTATGTTCAAATGATGAGAGAGGAAAGAAGCGAATGAAAGCTAAGGGCCAAGAGTACAAAGGAGCAGAAAATATAGGTGGGCAAACAGGAAAAGTGACAGCAAAAGTTTGGATTTATTTTTTATTTTTTAAGATTGGTCTTGTTCTAGTAGAGATATGTTCGAAGGAAGAGAGGAAAAATGTGGATGAAGCTTAAGGGCAAAGAGAACAAAGGAGAAGAAAATATACGTGGGCAAAGAGTAAAAGCGAAGCAAACATTTGGATTTATTTCTTTATTTTTTATTAGATTGGTTTTCTTCTTGTAAATATACATGTATGTTCAAAGGAAGAGAAAGGAAAGAGGTGAATGAAAGTTAAGGGCAAAGAGAACAAAGGAGCAGAAAATATAGGTGGGCATAGGGGGAAAATTAGGTGTACATACACAGGGCCATCAATCAATTTTATTTATTCATTCATTTATTTCTTGTGGGCCCTGGGGACATTGGAAAAATTGGCTGACAAAGAAAACGTCCTTGGCTTTTTCAGGTGCTGCTTGTCCAGATTTTTCTCCTTTTTTCTTTACCTTTCCTAAGACATTTTTTTTGCATTTCAGGGGTGTTCGTAAAAAAAGGGGGGCCTTTTACCCCCAGGTGCACATAACAAGCTTGACATCCACAAGTCATACGGCCCAAGAGTCATACTGCCCATGAGTGATATGGCCCATGAGCTAGGCACTAAACAAATAAGTCTTACGAGCTTGACACTACGTAAATTTGGCCCACAAGCTTGACTCTAGGAAAATGAGGCCCACAAGCTTAACACTACGCAGCTAGCTCATTGGCATTATTGGCTTAGTGTTGAGCTTATGGGCATAATTTATGCTGTGTCGAGCTCGTGGGCCTTGTTCACTTAGTGTCTACAGTAGTTTGTGGACCGTATGACTCTTGGGGTCTATGACTCGTGGACCTTTTTGCAATGTCTGGCTCGTGGGTCATATAACTCATATGAGCTAAGCTTGTGGGATAACCCCATGTCCCAACCCTTATTCTTATTATTGGGAGGGACTTGTTTCCCTGTCCACCCCTCCTCGACTGTCACCCTTTGGTCTGTTAGCCCATGGACTTGACAAAACCCACATGTTTAAAGTGATAGGCTCTATAAGTGAGCACAAACTTTGCAAAGCATGTCAAACACATCACAAGTTTAGTTACAAATGTGCAAATGTAATTTGAATCATGATTAGTATTCCACCATATGAATATATTGAGACACATGCATCCAACTGTAACCAGTGACTACCCTACATTACAAAAATAATTTTTGGATGATGTGAAGATCTCATGATAATCTCGCCCCTCGTTTTTTGACGGAAAATTAAAAGAAATACCCAGGTACCGAAAGATATTTGACAGGGCAGTAATGCCAACGCTGAAACATACATATGGGACACGGTATTACGTCCGTATCGACACTCACCTGGAGGTCTAGATTAACGACGAATCAATGAGAAGAAAACATTACCTTAAAGATTTCATTAAAAATGATAGGATTTTCTCCCAGATACCAAATGATTTTAGCTATTTCATGAGATATCCGTAGTAATAAATGCATAAATACGTGGTTGCAGCGTTCGGAGTAGACGACGCTCAGCCATCAGTGAGTTGGGACAACTCACGATGGAATTTTCCAGACACCGTAATAAGGGTATGACGTCATGCAGCATGCGACCTTTCGACCCGTTGACCAATCAGAGCGCCGTATTCTCGCTCATGCCAGAAACTCGCTGTTCGCCATGCTGTGAGTTGTACATGTCCGTATATTTTCTTGGTTCCTGACCGTCCTCAAAAATGAAACATAATGATTTATGGCTCATTTTCAAGAAGATTAGTGAAGCTACAAGCCCATTACAAAATTTTAATGACGCAAGTAATATAAAGTATGTTTATGGGTCGTCAGAGACACATAAATGAAAAACATTTCGAAGGCAATATGTCAGCGTGATTTTCAGCTTTGTGATATAAGATTTGATTCTGAAACAAAGATATTTAAAATCTTTGTTTCTTCTTCTTTATATAGATACCAAATTCGTGGGCAAAACATAACAGGATTCTTTAAGAACGCCGATTTACCAAACCCTTGCACTCTCATGAATATTCATGACCTCGGAAAAGCCATGAATACGAGCTGAATAAATACGTGCGAATTACTGTGCGTGGCGATCTGACTGGACCTATCCCATTTTCCTCGTTTCGTTGGGAACCGTTTTACTTGACTCAGTCGTTGCGTCGTCGGTCAGTCCACACTGGCCTAGTTTGCAAATGCAGACCCTAAATGACCCTTCATTGCGCCTTGAGCGAAGCCTAACCCATATGCCTACCATCGATATCGATGGGTAGGCACTTTTGAGGCGACTGTAAAGTGACGGGTAAAAATAATTATGTCTGAGAAGTTAAGACTAGAAATGAATCCGGGTATAAATGGATAAAGTGCAGCGATTCCCTCGTCAACTGCTCGTGGCGCAGTGGTTAAAGCGACTGTCAGAGCTCGATATATTACTAGTCATGCTAGTCAAGGGTTCGAATTCCCGTGACGCTGGCAATTTTTTGTCTTTATGAAATTGATGGCAATGGCGTTTATTCCGTTGACAAAATAGTTAAAGTATGATGGATATTCTTCAATCAGGTCGCTGATAGAAGAACTTCGTTGTCACCCGCACTTCACAGTCGCCTCAAAAGTGCCTACCATATCGATGATGCCTACTGGCTGTGTCAGGAGCTGCTATAGTACACAGTCCCCAATTTCAATGAACATTTTTAGTCTTCTATTCAGGCCCCTATAGAGTGTTTCGACTGACCAGGGTTTGTGCCTGCTAACTAACAAATGATTCAGGCTTTATTTTGTCAAAGATGTAGGATTAAGGTCAGGATTACGGTTAGGATTGTGGTAAGGATTAGAATGAGGGCTGGCAATAGGTTTTAAGTTTTGGCTTCAGGAACAGGCTTAGAGCCTGGCTACGTGATGGGGGTCATAGGCCGTGATCCCGGGGAATGGGGGAGGGGGGACGTGTCCCCCTCGATTTTTAAAGCTTAATATTTTATTTTTCTATTTTGAGTCAGGTTACCGAATTTAGGCCAAACACTTAAATATTTTATAGGCCTGGGCACTTCCCGAAACAGATAGGGGGCGGTGGCCTTCGGTGTTTCCACCCCCCCCCCCCCACTCATTACATGAAATCACCGCCACTGTTGTTGGTCCAGTGTTAAAGTCGGAAATTATTTGGTACACTAAATGTAGGGAATCTAGCGGGGGCAATATCATTGTCGCTAGAGCAAATAAACCTGTTTACTAATTATATACACAGTTGTTGAATAAAAGTTTTGCTTGACAACTAAGAAGTTTGCCCGACATAGCAACAACTAATTGTTGCAAACTAGATTCCATCTATTCAGATTCATTATGCATAAGGAGTGAACTGAATAGTTGGTAACCAAGGGTTCTGGAGAGAAACGTGCACATTAGTAAATGGGTCTATGTTAATTATGTAGGCCTACAATGTGTAACCTGGTTGCGCTGTGATCAGTTACTAAATCATTCATGTGTAATGGCCATATTTGACCTCGTTTCTAGTCATTAGCGCCTTCTCAATATCGGCTATGATAACCTAATACTGCCCACACTAATGTGGCATAGATCTATAGCCATGAAGAAGTCGCTGATGTAAATGGGGGAGGGAGGGGGGGGGGGAGTGGCATCTGCCTTATTCCATCATGTCCATGGATTAATTCAACCAAACAAAACGTAGAGGACGGTGGGGCGGGAGGGGGGGGAGGGTGATGGGTCTTATTATATTCTTTTTACGTTGCCTAGCTCTCCCATGTTCTTCCTTTCTTCTTCCCCCTTTTTGTTTTTTCGATATTCGATATGCCCGTTATGCTTCTATATACACAGGTGTGACATGAAACACAGGCCTTCACAGATTTATGCCTGTAACATAGCTTCTAGGAACAAGGGAGTAACAAGTTTCTTTTCTTTCTTTCCAATATTTGCACCCGAATATTAGCCCTAGTTCAGGTCGAAAATAAGTCGGAGTGCAACGAGATATGCTGCACCACCTTATGATTCAATTTGGGATATTACTTTAGGACGTTATTTTCGAGACGCGAGGAGAACTTCGCATTGTTTTCTTTAATGATCATTTTTTTTTCTATTGTTAAACAGAATTTTCACACCACATGAAAGGGCATGTAAACTTTACACGTCCGTAAAATTTAAAGAGAGTGGATACCACTTATGCGGGATTTGGCTGCTTTTTGTTTTGTTTTGTTTTTTGTTTTGTTATATACTTAAAGGTTGTTTTAATCGAATATATTGTGGCATATTCTAGTATATATCTATCATATTCTGTTACATTTTGTTATATTCTGTTATGTTTTTTGTGAAAATCCTGGTATACTTTGCTATTTATGTTATACTTTGTTCTTTTTAAGTTATATTTTATTTTGTAAAATTTTTGTTGATGTTTGTGAAAAAAAAATTGAGAATAATCCAATTTGTATGGATTACAATCAATAAAAGTTGAATTGCGAATTGCGAATTGCGAATTGTAAACTTTACATGATTCAAAACGAAGGCCTCTTTATCTCCCTATATACTAAGTCAGGAATAAACCACAACTATCGACAACAAACCTTTTAGGGATACGGTGACAAGATGATAACCTGTCAGCTGCATGCAATTTTCGTTTTTTTTTCCTCGGCAAAGTGATATCTGACATCACCAACCTCTTGAACTCAGTCCATTATAAAGTCGCAACTCCGACATGTAGAATCTCAGAAAGGAAAATAATTAAGTAGTACTATTTCATATAAACGTCCCTAGAGGTTAAAAAAGGACGAATGAGGTTGAAACCTGTAGCCCTAGCTCCCTGCAAAATCTTTTACTCTAGGTCGATCCGTTTTCCTAGCTCTATAAGAGGGTGATTTCACATACGTTTTTAACATCGCAGCCTCTTCGCTTGTGTAATTTGCGTCTGATCTACTTCTGTCTCATCCCAGAGTTTCGAACTTTTCAAAATGAGATTCTGTCTCTTTAGTTTCGTATTCTTACAGTTGTGATCTAAGATGAAAATCAATCTTTTGATGAAAATGCAGATTAGCTATCTACAGTAGATATCAACCTGTTCTAGAAATTAGATCTGACAAGATAATTATGTAACGGAAATGTGACTGACAAAGGAAATAAGCAAAGCAAAATGATTTTCTGAACTTTGAATTTGAACTTCCCTTTAACTTATGACCTGACGACTCCTAACAATTAGACACGGACACCTAAATCCGGACAACCCCACCTATTTATTCCCGAACAACCCGGACAACGACACTCAAGATTATACGAGGTATTTTTATGAGGTAATTGCATGGGCGTAGTCGTCTGAGCAAGGGGGAGGGGCTTAGTACATGGGGGGGGGGGGGTATTTGTCAGATTGATATAGTTTTCAGGGGATAATCATCTTTGCTATCAGAGCATGAATTCCGGGGAAGTTTATTATTGTTATTGTTATTTTTTATTATTTGGTTTGGCATTACCTGTGCTTGGGAGGCGAAAAACGAACTTAATCACTGAAACCCTCAGGTCTCTCCTCCCGATATCACTGATTGGGGGTGTGCAGATGGACCACATACACCGGGATTTCCCCCTACTCTTATACGAATAGTGCAGTGGGATCTTTAACGTGCGAAGGTGGTGACTCTCCTTTCCACGGGACCTCCATTTAACGTCCTATCCGAGGGACGGAGTGTTTTCCACTGTAGCATAGCCTGCGTCTATAAAACAGGGGAGGGACACGATAACACACAACGTAGGCTTCACACTATGAACATGGCGGACTAAGAAAGCGGACAAAATAAACAACCTCTCATTCTACCCTTCACAATGGTTCTGGTAGTCAAAAGAACATCCCTTCAAAGCTATTATGTTTAATCATGTAGTTCCAGGTGAATATGCATGTGACATCTGTTCCACATATTTTAGACAATAGCAGTGAAGGGATGTTCTTTTGACTACCAGAACCATTGTGAAGGGTAGAATGAGGGGTTGTTTATTTTGTCCGCTTTCTTTGTCCGTCATGTTCATAGTGTCAGTCATCTGCCTGGGTTGGACTCGAACCCACGATCTTTGGTTCGACAGGCAGACGCTTTCCGACTGAGCCAACTCGCTCCCATGCAGTACGGAATGAACAGTATTGGAGCTATGATAGTCATGATAGTGGAGAGCAAACATGTAACAAACAGTGGGTTATCCAGAAATCCATATAGGGGGTGGATGGAATCGAGAGAAAGAGATAGATAGATAGATAGATAGATAGAGAGAGAGAGAGAGAGAGAGAGAGAGAGAGAGAGAGAGAGAGAGAGAGAGAGAGAGAGAGAGAGAGAGAGAGGGGTTGTTTTCATGCTGTTCCTTCAAACGGTGAGGGGGGGGGGGTGTACGTCAGCTTCATCCTGCGCGTGCTGAATACGCCCCTGAGGACCGCCCATTAAATGGGGGCGGATTAAGAAACATTTCAAGATGTAATCCTTAAATGTGACAAAATGTAATTTCCCGACAGGCCAAGATTTCCTGACCAAGATTTTCTAGCACATGGCTTAAAGTGTGTGATATTATCCTTTCGAATTCACAGCTTAACTCTTCTTTGATTTGGGATGAAACGGGAAACCTGGGAAGGATCGCGAATGATGAAGAAGCCATTTTATGAAATGGGTGAAATTGCTCGAGGATAGGAATCAGATAGTTTTGTGATGGAAAAAGATCATCCATCAACCGAGATGAGTTCTAGAATAGATAACGATATAGATAAAGATTCATTCATTCATTCGTTCGTCCATTCATCCATTCATTCATCCATTCATTCATTCATTCATTCACCTATTCATCCACTTTACTACCCTCACTCAGACTTCCTTTCGTCCTCCTCAGTATTCTATACATGTCATAGTGCACCATTGCAAATGATGTTTTTAAACTATCCCCTTCCCCCATTTTCTTGAGCATATGGCTGTTCATTAATTGATTATCTTAATTGGATTTGTATCATTCTCCGACATGAGCTTTACTCTCGAAAGGACTCCAAAGCACTATTGAAAACTTATATGGCGGTTGATTTTTTTTAGGGTAAAAAGATGATTCATATATGACTAAGTAATTCTTCCTGACGATATATTCAGAATTGGCATCAGTTTTTTTTTTTAAAGAAAAGTACGTGTCATTCCCTTGATTTTTTTAAAGGAGTGTTTCCCCCTTTTGTATTGTAAGTCAAAGTGATGTACAATGCTTTCGCTCTCTTGTCAAAGTGTAATCACTTTGGTAAATCAGGATCAATTAAATTGATTGGGAATAAAGTATCTTGGTTGGTATAATATTCTCTGTTGTATTTTTTTTTCTGGTCTTTTTTTTTTTTGTTATTGTGCTTTAATGGCAGAGCATGCCACTAAAATGTTATTGTAATCAACGATGCTTTAATTTGAGAAATAGCTGAGTAACGGGTGTTTACTATGTTCAGTCAATTAATACTCGACCTCTACACGAATTATAGTATCCAAGTTGGAATTGTGAATACGCGGAAGTTTATATGTATATGGATTTTTATCCAGCAATATCATTATCATATCGAGCAAATGGATAAATAGATCCTTGTTTTTGACAGAGTATGCATGGGTGAGTAAAAGTTCTCGGGTTTGTCATTGAGATATAGCGGCATGTTTGATTGTTGCAGAATAAGGAATAATGTCCATGCATACCGGCAGTATGAACGGGCGGACTAAGATCGAAATTCGGTTTGGGAATCGACCACCCCTCAAGCTAACATATCAAGTACAGTTCGGTGGGGAAAACCCCGAACTCTCCATATTGCCAGTACGCCCGTACCAAATTCTGCAGTTTTTTTTTTTTACAGTGTAGCCAATACTCCTCTACTAAAAGAAAGAAAAAATATCAGATGACTCGATATTCTTGTTTACTGACAAAATCTTGATTGCTTAATTCTATAAGCAGCCGCGTAGAGAAACTTTTGTCTTACATGTTACACTCTACTCCCCATCCGTCGCCATTTTCTAGTCATGTCCGTGTATGCTACAAGACGATATAGTTTGTGTTAAAAAAAACACAAATGAAATTCTGTAAAATTCATTCGATTAGATTTGTCATTGAGTTGGTGGAATTCAAAATTTGAACCAACTTACACACCAACAGACAAGGCACAAGTTGATGTATGTCTCCCTCTACACTCATCAAGTACAAGAATGATAAAATAATTCCAACTTCAGCTTTGTGCATGCCGATACCACAGAGTGCAGAACATTTCAAATGCCATACTGGATAGGCAGGCAATATCTAATCGAATGACATTTTTCCCCTCAAAAGTCAGACCTTGATGTGACCTGGGAAGGCAAAGGTCTGTATAAGCTCAGAAGCAGCACCGCTTCGTCAAATGAATACATTAAAATGCGCTCATATTGAAAATTCATTGTTCGGAATATTTGGATATCTTCTTTTGTCTTCAGTGAAAAGAAATGCATTGATTTTAGCATGTAATAGACACGCATTTCCTTCAATCCAACAGTTATTCCGGATGATGATAATAATAATTAAGAAAAAAAAATCATTTGAAGACAAAAAGTTCTTGAACACGATAAAATCTATTTTGAAAAATCAACTTAAGGCAACTTCAGTAGCTCTATCAAGTTTAGAAATGTGCGGACTTTTCTGAGTGGCTTATTACGTAACCTGGACATGATTCGTATGACAGTACAATAGGCTTGCGAAATTGCATTCGAGTTGATTTTTTGAAATAGTTTTTATCGTGTTCTTGGGAAAAACAAGCATTAATATTAGATATTGGTAGACGAGATGAAAACTAATTTGACATGTTTGAAAACCTAATTAAAAAAATCGTAAGAGCAATAGACATTGCAGAAATCAAACTTTGAGTTTATTTCTTTCCTGTTTATAATCATCATATCATGCCTTTCTGATTAGTCTTGAAAATGTAATTAAGTTTATGGTCAGTACTTTTCTGCAACGGCTTTGTCTGACGCTGGTCTGACATAGCTACAATAATTTGATGCACCCTGCATTAAGACTATAAAAAAAAACAGTAACAACAGAATATCACAGTTCTTTCAAGATGGCAGAGGCGTTATTTTGAACTGTTGATCTAATGTGTAACCGTGCATTTTGTAAAGGGTCATTGGTCTTAAAGACACAAAGCCTGACCGACGCTGGCCCGACATTGCAACAATAAGTAACCTATGTACGGACTTTTGAAAAGCAGTGAGTCGCACTAAAGAGATAGTTCGTAACAAGCGTTTTGAGTCGAGATGCCAGTGCAAACTTGTCTATTGACTGTGATTGTATTTTGTTTACAATGGCTAGTTTTATAGACAGAGAGCTCGCCAAACCCAGCAACTATTGTTCATCAAGATTACGCACTGACCAGCTATATACGAACAATTGTAAACCAATGACTCGCAACAGGCGAATACAATAGGTTTTTTTTCTCAAGGTCTTTCTAGTTTGCATTTCCGACAATAAATACTCCTGACCAAAGCTTAGATGACGAAGGCATGCCTGTTGCAGCAACAATAGATGTGCATTCTGTATTCTGACCACTGGAAATCAAGTCATCGAAACTGTGAATCCTGTACTTTATCACGATGCATTTTGCGGTAGAAATTCCTTAATATGTCCGCAATTCAGAACTACTCTTATTGAAATACGAGCAATTGCGGACAGATTGTCGTAAATTGATGCCTGGGGAATCGAAGGATGAAGCGTCCATACTTTTTGGAGCTGGTAAAAAAGCGCAGCCGAATATATAGATTGCTCATTAATTGCATCGAAATGGAGGTAAGAAGTACATCGTTAAGATTTGGAAACTCATTTCCTGTTTGATGCTAATATTGTTGATCATTAATTGATGCTATTAATAGTTTTAATTTTGATGTAACTTATTCTGATAGCTTCATGATAATGCTGCCACTTTTCCCTAAACATAATAATTGATCACAACTCTGCCAAGCACTGGATATCACGAAGATATTAAAAATTGCGTGGGCTGTATTTATTTTCCTCATTATACACTGAAACCACTTGCACACGCCGCAGTACACACGAAGCATATGCACACACACACGCACATGTGTGTAATTGGTAAGTCCTGGGCAGACGACATCGCCGGGGAATATGATGAGTTTGGTATTTTTCCCGCCAAGATCGCTGATGTAAATACATTTCGCGCGCTCTCGGCATCGGGGCGAGAATGGCATCATAGGCCCACATCGCCGGAGAGAGAAACTGTTATGGTTTTTGCTGCTTTCTCGCTCTCGTAAAAACCTGTCTGGAATTTTTCACCCGTCATAATTTTTGCTAAGATTTTGGCTAGCTTCATCCATCTGTTATCTTGCACCTCTTCCGCTGTTCTATTTTTTGCCAGCTAATGAGAGAACGTGTTTCAGCAATTGCGCCCGTCTTTGATGTGAAGTCAACAGACTGCATTATAGGGGGAGGGGGACAGGTTTGAGAGAGCCAATAACATTTGTGCGCGGTAGTTTTGTGATCCCACACGGGAGAGCTCAGCAGCGGCAGGGTTCTGATTCAATAACCGGATTTTGTATTACCATCCCCTGTGCTCATATTTCCGTTAATGTATGCCGGATTCCCTCGTCAAAATATGGATGTTTTAATGTGCATACAGCCCCTGGGAGATCGGTAATATACAGCGGTCGGAGTTCTGTTCGTGGAGTGCACTCGGAAGCAAACGGTGAGTCCAAATGCCAATCGAATTTCGCATGATTTAATATTCTAATACAAATATGTAATTTATATGTTGCGTGCGAATTTGTTAAATTTGGTTTCATGTACAAGTCTTGTCATTTGATATACATTTATGAAATATTATGATATGTTAATGATTTCATGATATTTGCAGAGGAATACCTTAACGTTTTTATTTGTAATGCAGGAAACAAATGTAACATTATTTAGGTGCTTATTTTATATAATACCTATGTCGTCTCAGTGCGATGTGCATTTCCTTTATGGATGAACTTAGATGCCATCTGAATAACAGAGTACATAGTTGGTTTATGTGGATGTTGGACTTGGGCAATCCAAAAAGAACGTGTGTTTATTGAGATAATATGCTTTCGATATTTTGGAAAGTGATTATGTTTTTTGTGTGTTTTCTTTTCATACAGGAGTTTCACAAAACTGTCACTTTAGACTTTCCCTTCATGTGTTACTTACAAATCCTATTACTTACTTTGTATGTTTGTATATTGTTTCCATTGAATAAGAATAACCTGCGCTTCCGCACAAGATGAGGTTTCATTTTCATTCTCGAGTGAAACGAAACTATATCATACGAGGTTGCAACAACATAATGATTGTCGCCCGTCATTAATACCTCGCAATCGAATAAGATTTTTTAATCCTTTTATTTTATGGAATGTGCACCACACCCTGGAAATTGTAGATAACGCTGCGATGCTGTATTCTTATGTAAAAGGATAGTTGAACGCAACATGTTAACATTCATTCATTCATGCATTTATTTATTTTTCCACTCATGGGGTGGAACACCCTGATAGCAGAGCTTATTTCCATAGAGCTCCACAAAAATAAAAACATATTGAAATACTTTCAAAACACATATGTCAATAACAACAGAAAATGAATGATTCCAATTTTAGTATGTGTAAAGTTCTCAATTGATTCTCCTGTTATGGTTAGGTCTATGTTAGATCGGGAAGAGAGAGTGAAAAGTAAAATTATGTCGTATTTTTCAGTTCCTTGTCATGATTGTTGAATGAAAAATCATAATGAAATAATAATGATAATAATGATGATGATGATAATAATAATAATAATAATGATAATAATAATAATAATAATGCATTTATATAGCGCATTTTCCATATAGCATGTTCAAATGCGCTTTACGATAATAACAGGAATTTACTGTTCAAAAGAAGAAGAAGAAGAAGAAGAAGAAGAAGAAGAAGAAGAAGAAGAAGAAGAACAATAAGAAGGAGGAGAAGAAGAAGAAGAACAATAAGAAGGAGAAGAAGAAGAAGAAGAACAATAAGAAGGAGAAGAAGAAGAAGAAAAAAAAAGAGAAAAAGACCTTATCGTAGCGATACATGTCTCATTTGAAGAAAATACCCACAGGCCGATGTAGGAAGAAAAAGAAACATTTGACTCGTGTATGACATTATAGAATAATGACATCACATCGACAGAGCTAGCAAATTTTTAATTTGATACCAACAGCAGATGAATAAGATTAGTGTATCGCATGCAACATAGAAATATATTAACGGTGACTACGCGTATATCTCTATCTATGAAATTTGACCTTAATGATCTATGATATTTTTCGGTAGTATTTGCCCAGTCGACCAAAAGTCATACTGATAATAGATCACTTTAGATGATAATACACCAGATATAAATAATAACTCAGATATGAGTTACTGAATAACATTTAATATAAATAAATATCATATACATACATATCAAAAGGAATTTTTTTTTCTTTATTAACCACATAAAATGAATATGGAAAAATATCAGACCAGCGTGCTGACGTCCAAGGCAGAACCAAGTAATATCAGATATCACTTCATTTTGGGAGTGGAAACCACGCTCAAAGTGGTGGAATCTACTCCTGCTATAGTTGAATTCAATCCAAATTAGAGTGGAATGCAATCGAAAATTGTGGTTTGAGTTATTCATCTTAGAGTGGATTTCGCTCTTTTAGAGTTGAATTTCACTCCAAATAAAGTGATCCCAAAATGGCTCCTCAAAAGTGGATTTTCCCCACTCCTGCTTAGAACAGCCCATAGCGACCACCAATTACTGCAGAAACGTCCATGAAAGCACAAACTTCCCTTATCTAATTTTTAGAATATCAATGGAAAGAATATTATGTACATGATATGCTCAGGTGTGTTGAAATCCCTTTTGCAAATATTTGCGCTTATCAATTACAGTTTCTATAAATAGAAATAGCTCTACCACATACTTATGACTGATGATCTTATTTGCATTTGGGAGACGTTTGAATGTAGTATGATGCCAAATTTTATTTTCTTGGCAAAATGTGATTTATATCATAACTAATGAAAATGGAAATGTTAAGACTCATATCTGACATTGCAATAATCACAGTCGTTTAACTCTTCGAGTGCAACTCAAATTGCATGCCTGTACCGCAGCTTATTTCTCCAGGGGGGCAGATTGACCAAATGTCCTCAGGTTTACTGTACAGTTTGTAGTATACAATTACTGCATTCAGGTGATTAAGAGATTATCTGGTAGCTAATCACGACCGAAAGTGGGTTATACACAGAACCTGTAGTATACATAGTGGAAATTCTCTTATACCTGTGCCGATCGGCATGTGTGGCACGTCTGTCGTCATGCCAATTTGCCGTCATGGCAAAGGAGAGGTAAAAGTCTGTTGGGTGATGTTTGCATGTAGTAGTATGATGCCAAATTTTATTTACTTCGCAAAATTTTTATTAATGTTATTACTAAGGGAAATTAAAATGTTAAAACTTACATCTGACAGTGTCGTTTAAAGGCAATTTTGGAAAATCAAATGATGAATAAAAACCAAGAAGAATAATGGCGATTAATGCAATTTAATCTATTTTCACCAAAAGGATGATTTTTACTTCGTATAAACATGATAAAGATGGAAAATATATTGCTGTAGTCGAAAAGGCAAATTGAAGAAAATGCAATTGTGAATTACCACTCTTCGAATTTAATATATTATTTTATCTTTTCTGGGTATTATTGTTGACCTGGGCCCCGTTTCATAAAACTTGTTATATCAATAACAAGTTGCAATAACTGTTATATAAAGCTACTGAAATTCTTGCATCTTAGAGCAAATTTGTCATAAATTTGGCAGTTGTTACTGATAACAAGTTTTATGAAACGGGGCCCAGATGACCTCTTCTTTTTAGATCTGAAAGTATTATTTTCTATATGTGGGATTATGCACATAAAAGTGCAACAGTCATAAGAAAGTATCAATAAAACATCTTTGACTATTATTATGAAAGATATCATCGACAACGCTAGACTGGTTTTATAAAAAAAAGATTTTTGATGATATGCATACAGACTTTAAATGATACGATAAATGTACCCAATTGACTTTTCTCTCTTTTTTATTTTATTATTTTTGTTGTTACACATCTCAGATTTTTTTTTCCTTTCAAAATAAACTGTTAACTGCTTTTGTAATAAGAAATCGTGGTGTTTTCCCAGTGAAAATGTTAATAAGAAATTGAATACGATACAGATATACCATAACCGTCAGCATCCTTTTGCCATCTTAAACGGAAACCATGGGGGTTTTTTCCCCAGAAATATGGAAAACGAAAGATTGCACATTTCAATTTCATAACGTAAACCATTATTTCTCCCTCTCTCTTTCGCATAAAAAAATATGTCGCTTCGAGATATAATATCGTTACTCTCACTTGATATCGATTAGTATTAATCATTAATGTTGCATGAATATCAAATTACGAATGTGACATTTAAGCAATACCATACATTCGGTTTCCCCTTTGTGCTATCAATGACATATGAGATTTTTCTTCGATTTGGCATTCAATGTTTAATAGCAAAAGGAAAAATGATCGTAAGTAAGTATAGGAGGATATTTGAACATAGAAATGTACGATTTTTATTCTTTATTTCTTTCCATATCGTCTGCTGATCTCTCTCTTTCTCTTTCCCCTTTCCTTTTTCTTTCTTTCTTTCTTTCTTTTTTTTTTTTTAAATCTGTACGATAGATCTTACTTCCTGACCTGTTTTTCACCGACAATTTCATGAACACAATGTTCTTCCACTTCAATTAGACTCTATTTATCTGTTCGGAATCCATTCGATCGACGATCAATTGCGATCTAGGTCGAGCATCGCTGAATCGAATGCCAACAAAGCCCCATTTTTTGGTCGTCTGCATGCAGGGCAGGCCTAACATTATTAGGCTCGCTTGTTGGCGGAAGTGAAATTGAGCGTTGAATGCTTAGAAATTCGAAGGATGTGAAAAACGAATAATTAAGCACGAATTGCATACTAGGGGCGTCACTCCGTTATATGTATGTATATATATATTTATTTTTTTTTCTGGGGGCATAATTTTTTTTTTTTTTGGGGGGGGAGGGGGGAGCATTCACACACACCCTCACACACACACACACACACATCCACACACGCACACTCATACAAAGTTCCTCAGCTCAAAATTCTTTGAGGACAAGGAATCCTTCTTCCTTATTCCCTTTTTTTTGGGGGGGGGGGGTAAGTCCCCCTGTCAACACACTCTAAAAACTAGAGTTAAATCACCATCTAAAAGGGCCGAGGAGTGACTACATTTTCAAAATGGTAGATTAACGCTTTGAACATGTTGAACATGCTATAAGGTTGGAATCAAGCATGTTCAAGGTGTTAATCTACCATTTTGAAATTGCAGTCAATCCTCCGACCTTTTAATTGGTGATTTAACATTTTATTTTTTAGAGTGCATGTTTGTTTCATTTCTTATATGAGCATATCTCTGTGTGTCCTTGTATTTATATATGTTATATATTAGTATTATTATTATTTCTTTTCGGGGGTGGGGGCATTTTCCTAGGAACGATATTAGTTTTACTACGTTGCGTTGTTCTTTAATTTCTGATAGCCTACGTGGTACCACGTTCTGAGTCTGGTACATGAAGCAGCTTGTGTCGAAATTTCATGTAGGTGCAACCTTGCTATCACGTGATGTTATCAAATGACAGATGAGCACGAACCGTTGAACCATAATGGAACACATTTTTACTTTCATGGTAGGAGCCGGAGATTAGGTTCCACAAGCCATTAGCATTACGTTCTTTCTCAAAACAATTCCAAAATAAAATATAACAAAAACTATAGCGTATACCAAGCGAGAATTACATATCAAACAAAAGGATAGCAAATGCATAGATTAATGAAAATAAAGATGAGAAAATGAATTACAAATCATATTGAATATGGTAATGAAAATAATGAAAGAAACAAAGAAACAACAACAACAGCAAAAACCAAAACCCGGCATAAAACTGGAGGTGGTGGGACTTGCCCCTAGGCCCCCGGAAGTGCCACTGCAAAGAAAAAAAATGTATAAACTATTGCGTGCATTCAACATTTTCCTCACTTGCTGACAAAAATGAAAATGACTCCGCAAATAGAAAGCAATTTGTAACGTATTCCCGAGTAGGCAACGAAATTGAATTAGATTGAATTAGAATGCAAAGGGGGAAATACAAGATTTAAAATTCAACCATTATCGGTTAGACGGAAGAGACACATCATATTCATCAATAGAAAGCTTTCAGCCCCAGGGCTATCAGTGAAAAGACGGAATAGTACACAAATTTGTCCCAATGAGACATCAATTTTTGTCCTAATTCAATGCGACTTAACTTATCCAGTTTGGTTGTTCGTATATGCTTGAGTCATTCTTTCGTTAATTTGTCTTTGAAATAATTCGAGGATGAAATTTCCCAGTGCAGGTATAGCTTAAAAATTAATTCCAAGGCAACGTGTAAATGGTTGGTTATATACTGTCATTATCGTCAATACTGAGCACCCCGCTCGCACAAGCTCACACATACACACACGCACACACACACATACTCGCTAGGGACAACCCATAATTGTTTGCGTGATAAGATATCATTATTTATAGATTCATTGCTCCAGCACTTGGAGAAATTCCCCCGGTGACAAGGTAAATAAATGAAGTTTTCACTGAAGCGTAACAATATCGCATTTTAACAAAATTTATTACAATACAATCCCCTATATTTTCATGACTACCTCAGTGGTATGATATCGCGTTTTATTCCAACAAGATCTCTGAATTTTCAATGCCAAATTGAGTTTAATGTGGGGCGAGGTATAATAATTCCGCAAACACCATATATGCGGAGGAAAATTGCATTTCTGTTTGTCTGTTTGTAGAAAGTAGATTGCATTACTGAAGGATGTACGAGTGTGGATTTAGTGTCGTGTAAGCTTTAAAAGGGTTCAAGGTATGCCCCATATTTCGGGAAGAGGAATTCCGTTTTATTTGATATTACAGAAATATTATGGTCCCGACTTCAGAATTTTAATCGCTATGACGGAATGCCTACATAGAGTTTATCGCATTTATTACGCACTGAACATGCTGAAAGGAGTAATACAATTATGATTATTTCCATTTTGAAGTAAAAGGAAAATGATTTAGTTTAATGTAGAAGCTTGCTTTACCATCAATTTAATGATAATATAATATTCTGCATTTGTATAGCGTCTATAATACATCTCTCTGAGATGATTGTCTCTAAGCGCTTTACAGAAATATTATGACCCTGGTCATCGGATTCAGGCTTGCCCGCACACAATGTATGCACCTTCTCCACTCCCGAGGGAGCATTCCTGCTTCCTTTATATGAATGCATGTTACTCTAAGAAGAAATGCCTTGAGCCATTACAGTTGTGGATATTTTGTGTGTTTTTAACTGAATCTTGCTTTTGCATACTTGCTACACTGACATTTCCACTTCGTCTAATGCTTTCGAAATTTTGCCGGAACAGAATTCCATAATATCGATATTCTAAAACAGAAGTTCTAAATAATTTCTTAATCGTTGAATAATTAGATAAATAGTAAATATTGAATACAGAGTTAACCTGTTAAAGTAAATCCTATGCTATTTATTTTGGATTTTATTCATACCACTATTTGCAGTAGATGTGGGCATTTATGTATCAGTTACGTCACTGAGCCAAACTTTCTACGCAAACAGAGCATTTGGTTTGAAGGTATTGATCAATACAAAATATATTTCGTGAAAATTTCTGTAATCGTCATGATTCATTTCTTTAATAGTTTATAGGCATCAGGAACCATCGCCCGAGCGAGTCCCTGGGCATTTGTTTAGAAATTCATGAGAATTTGTGGGGCTGTGAGAACGCGAGATTAATCAAGTATCCAGAATATGTGGTTATTTTGTTGATGGTTTATTCAATCTGGTGTTTGCTCTTTTCCTCCGCACGAATTAATTTGTTGATTCTTGTCTGTTGCCCCGATTTGGACAGCTGTCCCCTGAAATAAGACTTGTGACCAATCAATGCGAACGTGTACAGCATTTTGAGTCATGAATATTTAGGTACCATCGGATGGGGGGGGGGGGGGGGGGCGGCCGCGGAACTCCTTCCAGGGAGAAACCAGTTAAAGCAAGGTTTTTATGGGAAAATATTCCTCCCTGCCCTTCGGGACACTGTGATCAGTGGAGATTCCCATGCATGAGGAGAAATTATCGTTAAAGAAATAAAAGAGGTTTGACTCCCACAACCTACAACCCCTAAACTTCCACAAAGAAAGAAAGTCGCACCGCCCCCGTATGACCCGCTTCTGAAGAAATTTTGTTGTGAGGCACGTAAATTTAACAAATGGGGGAGGGGGTGCTAATGTAGAATGAGCTGTGAGTGTGATTTGGGGTTTTTAAAAGACATGCATCACTTACGTCTGGGACCGACTTTTAACCCCACCATCCGAAAAAAAGTGACTCAGCTTTGAACCTAGGTACCATCAGAGTCAGTTCGTATAGGCGAAGCCAAATAGCTGACAGCGGACGTTACCACTAGACCAACTTCTGTAGCCCCTTTCTTTATCTCTCCCCACTCGATGACCTTCTCCTCCAGAACTTCATTCACCAAGTATAAAAACTTAGCCACCCCCACCACAATGACACAATGCCTCCAGGCTGAGGGATATATGCTACGCCTCTCAAATTTCATGTATATGCAACTGAATGCGAAATCACAATTTGCGGTTTTTTCTTTCTGTTTGATGTTTGCCCATAAGAATTAATTTGTTTTCCTTGTCAATTATCTTGATTGGATAGCTGTCGGATCATGAAGTTGATTCCACTTAAGGGGTTGACGCAATGCATGCCGGAAAAAAAAAATCTCCGTTGAACGTTTTCATTTGTGTTCATGAAGAGAGCAAAGTCTCACATGTATCAACCTGTAAAACCGGTTGCACAAGACGGCGTCATATACCGATCGTAAGAATGCACAGCTTCAACTGACGCGCCTTGTCCGGTCTCACATGTCATGAGGGGGTCATTTGCCGATTTTTGTACTGTGTAAGTGACTGGTATGGTCTTTTGCACGTCATCAAGGAGTGACATCGTTTAAAAAGTAATTGCAAATGAGAGGTTCAAGCAATTCTTGTAGTAATTGGCGTATTGGTTAACTGACGTCCTCGGCTCGATCCGCGCAGGTAACGACACCTCGTGTGAACCAAGTCTATGTCGTACATAACGTTGTATAAACCGCATCCGTGCATTAACCGCACCCGCGACTTTTCACGTTTCCCCGCCGGGAAAAAGTGCGGTTTATACAAAGTTATTTACGGTATCGCACAGTGAATAATAACAGAAATGAACAGTGTACACACGTTAAGTTAACTAGTGTATGAAAAATATGCCTTTACAAACCCGTAATAACACAATCGAAATGTTTCTCAGATCTCAGTGAGGCTTATTTTGCGGGATATAAACGAAATTCTAATATCTATGGGGGGAAAAAGTTACATTCGTGCTCATTGGGGGGCTGTTTCATGAAAGTTGTCAGCACTGAAAGTTGTCAGACACTGACAATTTCAGCAAAATCCTTGGTTTTGATTGGCTGAGAAGCGCTGATCACTGACTGTTACTGTGGTAACTGTCAGTGACTGACAACTTGTCAGTACTGACAACTTTCATGAAACGGTCCCAGGATGTTCCTGTCCCTCATGTGGTAATGCAATAATGCATTTTTTAATAAATAGTTAAGATTGTATAATCAATTATTATGAAACATGTAGTTTCGTATCCAGTATGAATTATATCCGTTGCCAATTCATTTCCTACTGTTCATGTATTGGCCATTGTTCACGATTCGATATGAAAGTCCCACATATCGAAGGAGGAAAAAATCCCGGAAAGTGAATATTGCAGGAACTTTTGATAGCTGTTTTTCAAGAATACATTATATATTCACCGTGACTAAGTAATTGTTGAAAATATTAAAGGTGAAAAAGACAATGTTTTGAACTTGTTTTTACTTTTGCATTATCCATTCTACATAGTGCCATCTGTTTTGAAGATAAATGACTCTTGCCACTATCTAAAAGTCACTCTTAGTAAATTTTCACGTTATCTGCCAATACTTGGAGTATTTCATTGTAATATTCGGTCTTTTAGAGTACATATTCTTCTTGAATGTGATACATGTGTATGCCTGCACCTGTTTCTGATATGGCTGTGGTCCTGTAAACGTTCATTTCATTTTTATCTACCAAGATGTAATATTTTGTTCTAATACCGGGCCTTTAGCAGATTATTACATTTCGGTGAAAGTGATACCTGCATTAGTATGAGCGCACCTGTTTCAGATACGGCTATTATCCCGTAAAGTCAAAGACGCTTCAATCGATCTTGCCGAGCCGTCGCTTCGAGATCTCTTTCTCTCTCTCTCTCTCTCTATCTCTCTTCTCTCTTTTTTTTCTTCCTCTTATCTTTATCTCTTCCCGCAGCTACCAATTATTTCTCCCTTTACTGCCATCTTTCTCCCTCGCTATCTCTCTACTTCTGTTATCTAAAAGTCCATTTCACGTTATCTATCGAAATGTTATATTTTTTATACCCGGCCTTTAGTATGCTCGCCCCTGTTTCATACGGACATGATTCTTTAAAAGTTCATTTTCACGTTATCTTCCAACGTGTACTATTTTCTTCTTCTTCTTCTTCTTCTTCTCCTTCTTCTTCTTTTTTTTTTTTCTAATTCCAAGCCTTTAGCATATTATAACGTCTTGGTGAAAGCGAGACATGCATTAGTATGTGCGCACCTGTTTCAGATACGGCCATGATCCCACAAAAGTCAATGGGGATTTTATCGATCTTGCTGATTCATCGCCTCAAGATATCTCCATCTCCTGAGTCCTTTTCCATCTCCTCTCGCAGCTACTGTTTCTGTTTTTCGTCTTCTCTCCCTCTCTATTTCTTTATACCTCTCCCTTTCTCTCTTCCCTCCTCTCTTTTCTTCCCGCTCTCCTTCCCTCTCTCCTTTAATATCTCTTTCCCCCTCATTCTGCTCATAGTCTCTCTATTATTCTTTCCTTCGGACTCTTTCTTCTTTTTTTCTCTCTAAGCTTATCTCCTATCGCATACCATTCTTTCTCACTTATTTTCTCTCCTTTATTTTCTCTTCTTTCTCCCTCACTACATCTCTACTTCTCACTCTCTCTCTCTCTCTCTTTAGTTTTCTTTCTTTCTTCATCTCTCTTTCTCCTTCACTATTCCTCTTTTTCCTTTAATATCGCCCTATTTCTTTCTTTCTTTCTACATCTTTCACTCTCCTTTTCTCCGATCATCTCCCCTTGCTCTCATTTCTTTGTCCGATGATGTTTTTAATTTCTTTCTTTCCAATTCCTTCTGTCAAATGAATCAGTATTCATAAATTTGCTATTGTCACTTCACCTAGAACTTTCTCTTTTCTCAGCCATACTTCGTGAAAACATCACGTGTTGAGTGTCAATATGTCAACAACTGGGTGCATAAAAGCAAGAATAGAGCAAGAACATACTGCCAGTCACAGTGAGGTGTAATCTATATTTTAAAGTGTGTTTCATCTGTCTTAAATTAAACCCACAACCTTCGTATCGCATCGATGAGTTGTATGAATCAATATCAAATACATTTCATATCCCCATTTCGTATTCATGACCACAAGCTCTTCATCTCCCGGTTTACACGCAAACTGCCTCGCGTTTAAAGGCACCATACAGACAAAGAGTGAATGATCCGTTTGTACGATGCTATGTTCCCACTATCACGATTCGCGCCACGATTGAAATTGCGGTCTTAATCGTGGAGTAATCGTGGTGATCATATCAGATCTCATCAGATCTTGAGGTCAATCATGGGAGTCGTGTTGATCGTAGAAACATTTTGGACGGTTCAAAATTTTCTGCGATCAATACGATTAATTGTCAAACATGATTATCACATCATATCGTATCAAAGCGCGACGGATCGCATCTAATCGTACTTTGAAATCGTGGTTATCGGAATCAAGCTTGGAAAAGACAAACGCATCAAGCTCTACTGGGATCGCACGATCTCCCGTGATCTGTAACGATTTGGAGCCTTTGAGAAATGCCACCCAAGGGTAGAGGCAAAATGGGAAAAGGTAACGCTGCCCCAAACGTGAAAGTTCCACGATCAGCTGCGAATGGCCAATCGTGGCGTTCGTGACAAGTCGTACGACAGTGGGAACCTAGCACAAGCATGTCATTATAAGGCATCATATTGACATGCATCATAATGACATTATAATGGCACGTCATTTCAAGGTATTATCTCATTGTATAAGACATTTTTTTTTTTCAACCTATGCAAAAATTTAATATCAGAATCGGAGGACAGCTCTGGGGAACTTTAATGCTACCATAATTCTCATAGATATACTGACAATGAAATATCTAGGGCACAGTCAATAGGAAAAAAATCGTAGAAAATATAATTTCCATATGATTTTAATGCAGAAGAAAGGGGAGTTGCTCGCAAGGTTAATTACAAAACTGTTAATTTGAAAAAAAAGAAGAAAGAAATCATATTCCTCATTTACCTTTAATGAAAAATTGGACCCATTATATATATTATATGTTTCTTTCAGTTCATTCTCTGCTTAGGGGTTATTATGGTTATCATTTTCGCAACAATATGATGTTATCAAAACCTTGTCAAGAATGATAATAATAATAATATGGTACATTTGAATAGCTCAGCTACTGTGCGAATAAGTTAAATTCTCTAATGCGCTTCACATAAATACCCCGGCTGTAGCTGAGCTACAGTGATAAGACGCTAAAGCAGGTATTTCTTGCTACCGCGTATCCATACACCTTTTGCAGAGTGGCAAACGTGCATTAATGGATTAATGTCTTTCCAAAAGACATTAGTGCCAGGCTGGGATTCGAACACCAATTCCTCTGACTGAGAGTCAAGTGAGTGAACCACCATACCACGGCACCTCCACGGAAAGAACAACTTTTATTCTTTGAAAATATTCACTTGCGTGCTCAGTCTTCCTCCTTTAACCCACAGAGGTACAGTGTCTCCTTTAGGAGACGCTTTTGCAGTATCGGTTGGTCCAGAATGATGGGCATTACGGTGACAACCCACTTCACCGAAGGCCCGCGAGACCGAAGGCCCGCGAGGCCGAGAATAGCACATTGTAATCTATAATATCACACCGCTTTGACCAATTCCTGTGCAAGAAGGAAGTTTAATCATTATTAAGGGGCAACGAGGACTAAACATGCTAAAGGAGACATAATTATTTCATAGCGCATTATTAGTCCCTTAGTTCCTTAGGTGTGTGTTTTGTTTGTTGTTTACCTTGCCCTTTTCTTTTTCTTTTTTCTTTTCCTTTCTTGTACTTTTTTTAATAGATCTTTCAAAATAACACGCAAATATCATAGACTTTTCTTTAAACCTTCTAGGGAATCTTTAATTACAAGCTCAGCTTTTTATTAGATTCCCTCATATTTCACTTTTTGAATTAATTTGTCTTAAGCTTATGGTGAATATATTAAGGTCTACGTATTTGTATGTTCCAATTTCCCCCTTTGTATCATGAATCGTCTTATTTATGATGTTATTCATATTTATCTATGTATTATTTCTTACTTGCATGCATGCATGTATCATCATCATTTATGTGAAATATGAAAATAAACTGAAACTGAAACTGAAACTGAAACTAAGGAAAATACGATACGAGAAAAGTCGGCCTCGCGGGCCTTCGGTCAAGTGGGCGGACCCCGAATAATCCCTCTTTCCATGTTCAAATGGACAATTTTTGATTAAATTTTACAATCATAATTCATTTGGGTTCATGTTATATCCATATTTATTTTTTTTCAAAATATGTACGATGGAAAAAATAGTTGTTGCCAATTTGAGGATTGAAGATGATTTATTCAGACCTCAAGAAAGTTCTGTACTTCTATGGGTTAAAAAGTATATTTCTTAAACTGACTTTGTAACTCATCCCAGGGCTATGACTGAAGGGAAACCATTTTCACGTTAGACCTCGAGGGTATCATGCAGGTTACAAAATATCTTATTTCTCAATAAACTGTGTTTATAATTCCATTTCAAAGCCATTATTCTTGAAAACGTGCTTTAAAAACGAATTACTGAGCCCATAATCTTGTGGCAAGCTTTTCTCGTGAGATAGCAACAAGGATAATCTTCGAGAATATTTGATCCCTCGAGTAAGTCCCACGAAATAGTCGCCTTAGGCAGGATAAAACGTTCTTTTATGGATAAAGAAAATTCCTGAGGAAAGTGAACTCTGACTGATCGGGCATAATTCTGATTTCAGATACAATTAAGAAAATATATTGTTGAATCCTTGCTAATGTAAACGTAAGAACTCATTAGATGAAAACAGAAATAACCCCGCCTCCCCTCTAAAAAAGAAAGAAAGAACAAAAAAAGCACCCCACAAACAAACAAACAACATTTGCTAAGCTGATATTACTTCTATTCTTAATCCAAAGATTTGAAGAAAAAAGAGGAAAAGAGTTCATTAGAGTGTGTAACCGATTACCTTATATCACTCATTAAACCAATCCATCATCAGTCAGTATTTTCACCAGCCAGTTAAAACAACAGCCAAGCCATTAGTCAGTAAACTTATTAATCAACTATGTTTTTTGAAAAACAAAACATAATCATAAAGAAAGAAAACATAAAGAAATAAAACCTTTTTGATATCGCCTTTAATCCGATCGGCCGATCGATCTTCGAACTTACTCCAGGGCCCCATTTTATAAAACTTGTTATCAATAACTAGTTGCAATAACTGTTATAAGCTACTGAAATCCTTGCATCTGATTGGCAGAGAGCAAATTTGTCCTAGAAATGTGGCTATTATTACTGATAACAAGTTTTATAAAACGGGGCCCTGACCTCGGTCCTTGTACTCCTCTCGTTGGAGTGTACGCCATTTACTTTGATGCATCACACCGATTTGTAGAAGAGATGAGCGCTGTGTCAATGTACTTATCTTTCCTTAAAGCATATAAGCTTTGGCCATAATTTATGGTTTGATAGAATACCCCTCCCACACCAAAAGTGCACCATTCCCCTGCACTGTTATTGATGTAGAGAGAAGGGCGACATGGCTTACCATCCTTTATGGCATGAACGTTGGATCAAGATGGTAATATTTCATGTGCACGTTGTGGAGACACAGTGTCATTTGGAAGATTCTATAATTCCGAAGGTTCGCTAATCTGAAGATTCATGCATACCAAGTACCAGTATCTAAGGTCATTCGGGAGATTCTATATTTCTTCCGGAGATACCCTGTTCTGAAGATTCATTAATCCACAGTACACGAATTTCCTTCTCGAAAGTTGGTGGTAGATGTCATTGATCAAAAATGAAACGAGGGTCTTCAATGATCAGGCCCCGTAACACAAAACTCTGTGATTGATCGTACGATTGATTTTTACGATTGATTGCACATAGTGATCAATGCAATCAGTTGCCAGGAGGTTCCAAGGAATCTCCGGTAAAAAGTAATCTCCGAAATAATTGAACTCTGAGGCCCGAAGTTACGAAAGATAAACTTGTTTAAACTTTCATATCAAAACGTAGAATGCTCATGTCCTCTTCTCCGGGGGGGGGGGGGGGGGGAATTAATGTACATAGTAATATGTGTAGCTTATTTACGCTTATTTTAATCCCCGGCGGACATTTAAACCAAGGTTTAGACCGCTGTTTTAAAATAAACCTATTTCGTAAATTTGGGGTAATGATTTTACTATCTTTACCCACTGCAGTAAAAAATATTTGAATGAGCTACCCTATGGAATACCGATCCATATCACAATAACAAACCTTTTAATATAAACTACTTATACCCTTCGGAAAAACGTACCTTGGGAATTATGAATCTTCAGAATGGGATGTGCGTGTGTGTGTGTTACCGGTCAATCAATTTCCATCTTTTATGGGGTATTAACCTTGGAAATCCAATAATTAACTGACCTCCTCTCTTAAACAAGAATAAAGTCTTCTGGCTACTTTTGTCCTTACTATCTTACTGTGTTATTTCTATATTCTTGTTTTGTCATTCGAGGTTGCAGGCAAATATAGCACCAAGGAAGAAGGATCTTAGTCTTGAGACTCACACTATTCGTTATATTCAAATGCATTACCCGATGACATAGCGTTTCAAGAATTTATACGTGTGAATTGGAGTATCTTGCAGGTGGTGGCGTGGTTTTTTTTTAAAATTCATAAATATTATTTCATTCTTTTTTTTTTTTTTTTTTTTTTTTTTTACTTCTTTCGCACGTTATCTTCTGCAAGTTATCGGGACCTTGAAATCTAAGCTATCTACAGGCTTTAATGGCAATGTCATCAAACGTCATCAGACACACTTGTGTATTGATTTAGTATATACGCCATCGTATATCAGTTAAAACTTTCTAATCACATTTCAGTAGACTCAAACTAAAGATTCTTTAGTTGGATTGAACAGTATTATTCGATTAATTTGATTAGTAATAAATGTGAAATATACATAATCGTCAGTGGCTTATCTAGACCTTGTCCCAGGAGGGGCACAGGATCTGAGCTTACGACGATCTTTATAAATCTGCATGGACACGATTTTTAGGGCCCTGTTTTTGCCTAAGGGGAAGGGGAGTGGGTTTTGATACATTAATTTTCGTTATAGTTATAACTCTTTCAGCAGGGGCAGATTTGCACCCCTAATCTCTCGCCCCTCCTTGAAATACGTTAGAGCAGAACTTATAGAAACTGTACGTCACATGACCTGGACTTGATTGCTTGTATGTGAAGCATCAACACTCCAGACTTCGAGAGGCTATTATCATTTTCGTTTTTCTTCATACTAGTCTTATTCCCTTGGCAAGAATGCGATAGTGTTGAAGATTTTAGGTCCAGCCCTCCCTTGTGAAAAAGTACCATGAGTATCATGGTAATTTTAATGAAATTACCATCAGATCATGGTAATGTGATTGTACTTGTATGATAATTTCATGTTTTTGATGGTAATTTCTTCAAAATACCATGGTATCCATGGTACTTTTTCTGCAGGGATCTTCGCTTCATTTTGATTCATGCTCGATGTCATTTTCCTTTCCGGGCAGTCTTTACATGGGTCATCATTGTCCTTATGTCTCAGAAGACTGAAGTCATGTTTTCGCCCTCTCTCTCTCTCTCTCTCTCTCTCTCTCTCTCTCTCTTCATGATCTCCTGCAAGTACCTCTGAGGAAGCGTCCCCCCACCTGTTCTGTCTTTACACCACTGAGCATTTCAGAATATTAATAGAGTGTAGCCTACACGGCTAATCACAGTAAGTGTTTGGCATTCTCGGGGGGTCTTAACGTATTTTATCTCTCTGGATTTTTCCCCTCATGAAACATAATGAGAAGCTGTATATATATAGTTGACTTTTAAACCAGACAACCATTTATCTTGAAAATTCAGCGTTTGTCTTGTATTTTTGCCCGAGGCGAAGTAAACTCATTACATCTTAATCTTCCCTTGGGGTTATTTGAAGAAGGAATATAGACTTAAGACGGAAAAAAGTCGAATTTTCGACGTTTGTTACAGAAGATGTAAGTTCGGGATGATTGGTGGCTGGCAATGACCTTTCTGGTGCAGACATTGCCTTTCTTTCTCTCAAGTTCTGTCTCCCATTCTCCGTCTCCCTCCGCTCTCTCCCTCTTTCTCTCTCTCTGTCTGTCTCATTCTTAATCATTCTTTCCAAACTGCTTTGCCATCTCATGATCGGAATTCAAGTTCATCATTAAATCATCCCTCTCTTTTATTCTGCTCTCTGCTTTTCTTTTCAGCTCTTTCTACCATGTTTCGAACAATGCACCTATGAGTATAGGTTTTTCTCTTTTGAACATTTCAGTCTCTCTCACGTACTTTTTCTGTAGTTATCGTGTAGTCTTTTTCCTAAATTCCTTCATTTTCTCTTGCCACGTCTCCCTTTTTTCTTAGTTTTTTTTCTGTTATTTTCTTCAAATTTACTGCCCAGTTCCTTTTCAATCCTAAATCGAGACCTAACTCGACAAGCCCCGCTTTTAGTAAGCCCCCCCCCCCACACACACACATTCTCATATGCGTCTACTTTAACCGGAAAAATGTTTACTATAAACAGATTCAGCGGTATTGAGTTCTTTATACTGTGTCATTTGCTTTATAATTATGCAAATACTTTATATCCATTTTTGAAAACAATCATGTACATCAAGTGTGGAAATAATCCAATCCAGTTCAATCAGCAAGCAATCAAATGAAAAAAATCATATGCAATCAAACCTAATGAATCCAATCGAATCCAATCGAATTCAGTTCAATCATTTCAATTCCAATTCAATCCAATCCAATAAAATCACATCCAATCCAATCCAATCCAATCCAGTCCAATGCAATCCAATCCTATCAATTCAACTCCAATCCAATCCAATCCATTTCAATCCAATCCATTCTAATCAGTTTAATTCCAGTCCATTCCAATCCAATCCAATTAAATCTAATCGATTCCAATCTAATCCCATCCTATCAAATCATATCACATCAAATCCAATCCGATTCCATCCATTCCAATCAATGTCAATCATTGTCAATCCAATCCAATCCAATCCAGTCAAACAGTTTCTGATACAAAATATGTGTTCGTTTATCATGTTTATGCGGTTTTAGATTTAGGGTGTGTGATGGATCCTTCTATCTTCCTTTCCCTCCACCTTTCTTACCTTTTATTCATTTTCTGCTTTTTTTTTCTTCCCGTACGATGGGGGGGGGGGGGGGGGGGAGTAGGGGGAGAAACAGACGGGAGCGTATTAAACAGAGAGGAATAATAACATGCATTGTGGTGAAACCAAATGACAGAACTAGTTTACTGCAGTAAACCACAGCATCACACTGGTATTACCATTCAATACTTTTGCTTTGGATAAGCAGAGTTATAATCAGAAGTATATATACAGCGATAAAGGTACGAAATTTATTTTCGTACCTTTTAAATTTATTTAAAAATATAGAGTACATTACTAGTAACCCATAGCAGTACAACGTCTCATTTTTATTTATTTATTTATTTTTTTGGTGTCACTTTTGCAGTATCCTAAAATCAAGAATGGAAAGAATATTATACATGAGCAAAAAAGAGAAAAATTGAGTCCGTTCCTAAAGCAAAACATTGTTCCGTTTATGAGAGCGATTCGACTCTGGATAATCATTAAACTCTCTAAATTGGCAATGCAGTGCAAAACATATAATCACTATTTTCATATGCAAATTGGTCATTTTTATTTAGAATTTTTATTCACTTTGGTTGATATACATTTTTATTTTTTCAACTATGCTGGAATTGAAAATAATATTATATATTTTTTTTACCAATTTGAGGAGGGGAATACTGATTAACTTAAAAGTTAAGAAAATTCTGTATTGTTAAGAGTTAAGCAGAGCGAACTTGTCAATGAAGAGTCAAGTCATATTATACTCGAAGAGAAAGTATATACACTTATGAAATGTTGGGATTTGATAAAAGTAAGTGAAATGCAAAAACAGACCAGTCTGAGGAAGATAAGATAAAGCATGTTACACTCATGAATGCTACAATGTTTAATCAGTGAACCTTATTGATAACTTAGCCCTACGAGTATCCCCATGCCTTTTTTCTGAAATTCTTCAAAATTGCCATTTTCATGTTTTTGACGAAGGAATAGAGCTATATCAAAGAATTAGATGCGGACAAGTTAAGTCAAATTACACGTCTCGGCCCAACTCGACAAAATTCGAAATTTACGATCTGTTTAATAATGAGAACCGAAGCAGCAGAAATCTCCCTGAAAGGGAGATTTCATGGGGAGACGATCATGATGATGGTTCAGACTTGATTGATAATTCTTTATCCTTACATCGAGGTAAAATATACTGACTTATATTGACAGGGCCAGCTAATTCTATAGGCAAGTAGTGTTTTTAATCATGACAATCTGGAGTGTGTACGATCGATAACATTTCAGTCAACCATTCTGCGTCCCTACCACGCCTTCTGTTTGGTCTAACTCCTTGGCTCCACCCTTTTTTATGACCACACCCCTCACTTAGCTCCACCCTTTGCTCGGTGGCAGTCCGCTCGACGTGAAGATTGCTCTAGAGAACGTATCACACAGACAAATCAATCTAAATTATTCATAGTCAGTGCATTTATCAAGAGAATTTTTTTCCTTGTACTGCTACTGATCCTTGAATGATTTATTCATGAAGCTTCACTTCTTCTTAATCTATTACCACGTCTTTCCACCCTACTCTCCGCTCAAGTCTCTCTGTGTGGTTTATGTGTTTCCCCATCTCTATTCATAAATTTGTTTATACATCTGTTTAGCTATATCTATGATCATTTAACTATTCTTAACGATTTTTCACAGTTTTTTTCAATAACAGTTGAAGCTTTCAATAACAAATATTCCTCTTCTAAGGGCCCTATCTGAACAATCAAGACCATTAAAAACTTATATATGAACATTACATTAAAATTAGAATGTAAAAACGAAAACAATGTACAGTACTCAAGTATGGAAGGAAAAGATATAAAGATTGTTAAAATTCATATAAAAGATACAAAATCATAATAAAAACAAATTAACAAAGACGAGTGATAAAATGCAACAGTAAATGAAAGTGTAGCCAAACCGTTAAAACACATTTACAAGGCACAAGGTTTTTCCCCAATTTCTTTTTCCTTCCTACGCGTTCTCCTTCAAGAACATCTCACAAGAGCTCTCTGTATAGATATTTTTGTTGCCATGGAGATGACAAATGCATCATTTCTTCCGGATCTCCACAGGAAATGAACTTCCCTGATATTCTGGTCTAGTTTCTTTGATTGGGCTGTTCACGGGAATTATGACATTCACAATAAATACGCCAGGAGTCTGGTGATAGTGTGAAGAAATTGATTCTGTGGGCGTGCAAGGGACGTGTAAAAACAGCCGCAATGGGATCCACCTTTTATGAAAAAAATATCAGAGACATGAGAGAAAGAGAAAAGGAGAGTGAGAGAGAGAGATAGAGAGAGAGAAAGAAAGAAAGAGAGAGAGACAGAGAGAGACAAAGAGAGACAGAGAGACAGAGAGAAAGAGATAGACAGAGAGATTTAGAGACAGGGGCGGGGGAGAGGAATTATGCAGAGGGAAGAAAAGAGAGAAGAAACTAAGAAAGAAAGAAAGTGCGTGCTTGGGAATGTGCGTGCGTGCTTGTGTGTTATAGAGTTTAAGAAAGGAAAAAATGACGAGGGGAGAGATCTGAATGTAGAAATTAATATTATGAAAGATGCAAAGTACATGTGAGTGAGGGTGTGTATGCGTGCGTGCGGGTGTGTATGTGCGATGAAGAGAGAGAGAGAGAGAGAGAGAGAGAGAGTAATAGAAAAGTTGTAGAGATATTTAAGTAGAGTTTGGGGTGATGGTGTATAGTTATGTGGATAATACAAATATTTCAAAAATATTTCAATTTCGTGCCCGTCGAAATGAAATTTATGGATCACATTTTATTAGCTACATAAAATTAATATAAAACCTTGCAGGAAAACAGATGAAATAAGACAGATGCCTATTTGCGCAACACTTCGCCAAGACTGTTTTTACGTAGATGCATTCAGCATTTCTGTATAAAGCTCGACTCATTCCAGTTGTAACTCTACATGCCATAAATGCGAACTGCAAAATGCTAACAGATGCTCAAGGTATTCTAGGTTAGGCTACTTTTTCGCTACACCCCTGGGACTTCACAATTGGCTTTCGACCGTCTTAAAGCAGAACGTGCCGACTAGAATCACTCCTGAAAATGCACAGCCTAAGCCTCCGCTTTATCCCAACTTTATTTTAAAGACACTGTAGCGATGCAACTGAGTAAGATACGAAGGGAAGGACTTTAAGAGAAAGTCGAAATATGATATAGAGGTTAAAATTGTTTGTGACATTTCTGCTTGTTTTTGTGGTAGTTTGACGTGACATTATACATTAAGGGTTCCCCGAAAAGTATCACTATGAACATGGCAAAGAAAGCGGACAAAATAAACAACCTCTTATTCTACCCTTCACAATGGTTCTGGTAGTCAAAAAGAACATCCCTTCACAGCTATTGTGTTTTATCATGTAGTTCCAGGTGAATATGCATGTGGCACCTGTTCCACATATTTTAGTGAAGGGATGTTCTTTTGACTACCAGAACCATTGTGAAGGGTAGAATGAGAGGTTGTTTATTTTGTCCGCTTTCTTTGTCCGTCATGTTCATAGTGTATAGGCCTACTGCTCTTCAAAAATTCCCATAGTCAAAATATGCCGCTCATCAGTAGCTGAAAAGTTTGGAATACCATGGAGTAGAACAATTTCTGTAAGCACAGACTTTCTATTTATTATCATTCTGGCGATTCTAGTGCACATTATTTAGCACTTAACTGGAGATGCGAAGATCGTCGGCTGTCTTATGGCAAGGTATTACTTTCTGTTTGCTACTCTCCACCCAGGATTTAAATGGCTACTGGTAGGAACGACTTCTTCAGGCGATGTGCACCAAAAATGCTAGCCTAGATCGAACCGGGTCATATTGGAGCGCCTTGGGGCACCTTGTGTGTTGGATAAAGGTGCTTTCACACATGATGCGACAGTGTGGTACCTGTGGCGCCACACTGTTTTGTCTTCACACATGATGGGACTTTGTGTCACCACATATGCTAATGAACGCGCATTAACGCGTCAATTCTCAGTAAGAGAGCATATTGTCGAAACTTGCGCAAGCAATCTCATGGCAACAATTTTTGCGCTAACTTTTTAGAAATTTGATTGGTGCGCATTTTTTTGGTATCTAGGCAGCAAACAAAAGTGTGACCTGCATCGGCGACATTGTTTGTCGCCCTATACCCCATAGGCTTGTACACAAAAAAGTGTGGTGACACAGCGTGTTACCACACTGTCGCATCATGTGTGAAAGCACCTTAAGATCTCTATGAAAGCGTGCATGATTATAATTATATACTGTGAATTGA